>NW_010729431.1:237001-253455 GCF_000365185.1 Nelumbo nucifera | reverse complement strand
GGTCTTGACCCTATCCACTCTTGAAGACCAAATTCAAATAAAGATTTGAATCTGGTAACCTCCTGATAARATCAGGAGTGGGCTRACCTAATCTGCAGATAGGATTAAGATAATTCCCTATCCAAATACAGATTTGGATTGGGATAACTCCTAATATGATTAGGAGATTTCTTAATCACTAAGAAAGAGGAGAAACCCTAATCTTGGATTACAAGAATTCGAACCAAGGGTTCAGCAGAAAAAATCCTCCTGGAATTTGAGATAGGATCTCAGAAACCCTAGAGAGAAGAAAAGCAAATATGCCAAATTCATCTCTAGAGTTCTCCTCCAGCCGCCGCCGCCATTCACTGCGTGGTTCGATCTCTTTGAGAGGGAAAGATCAAGAAGGTGTTCTTGATATCAGTCTTTGCTGAAAGGATGATTGTGTACGGTGCTCTTCGCTTCCATCGAATTCTTGTGAAGAATTTGGTTCGTAGGACGAACACTGCTGGTTCTGTTCTAGTATCACTGCGCCATCTTCAGTGGGAGCAGATATTGGGAGTATTCTTTGGGCGTGAACACCGACGTTGGGAGATACCRACTCTCCGTATCAGGTATAACCCTTCCCTTTCTCTTTAGTTCAGATCTGGTTCGGCTTTGGTTCGATTAGATCCTTGAATATTGTATTCTAAAATCGGGGAATATGATTCCCAGTTGGAAGGGAGGAGAGAAATTTTCTGAAATTCGCCCACCCTATTCCGCTGCATTCTTGGCGTCCATACGATGGATCTCTCCCTCCTTTCAATAGGGAATATCATATGATGAATTCTTTAAAGGCCTTCTTTCATTAGCTTGAAAACAGGCTGAATCGGTGGGTGGAGATGCACCATAAAATTGGGCTATCCATTTTGTTGGTTCAGTCGATGGGATTGCTTCATAAGATGATAGGGACATCATAGACCGAGGTGGGAGACGCCTATCCTAAAATTGAAGATTCTTTCACTGTACCTTGGGGCCCACGATATGATGGATGATAACAAACAGTTGGATGACAGCAATCTTAAGGGACCCAACTATGCTGGCTAGTATCGTAACCTTAATCTAGTTTTGACATCCGAGAAATTGGACAAGGTTGCCAAGAACCTAGCTCCGGAATGTCTAGGTGACAGGGTTTTTGAAGCATGTAGGAAGGAATATCGGGAATGGGAAGAGAAGAACTCTCTTGCCGGATGTTAGTTTGTAGCATCTTTAGACAACACAATCTAGAGACAATTCGATAAGATCGAAGTCTACAAAGACATTTTGGATAGTCTAAAGACTATGTATGAGGAGCAAAATCGTTCTGCCAGACAAAAGGTTCTCAGGCTGTTGATAACCACAAGGATGACCGAGAGTGAGTCGGTCTATGACCACGTCATGCGGATGATGGGGTATATAAATGAATTGGAGGCTCTTGGATCCTAGTTTGATGTTGACACCAAGGATGATGCCGTCCTAAACTCTCTGCCTCCCTCCTTCAATCAGCTTGTCATGAATTATAACATGAACAAGCTAAAGGTTAGCTTTCAGGAATTCAGCAAAATGTTGCAAAGGGTTGAAGAACTGATTAAGAAGGATAAGCCAGTAGCCATGCTTGTTGAAGGTGGCAAATATGGAAAAAGAAAGCGGAAGGGCAAGAAGAGGCCTTAGAAGAAAGCGGGCAAGTCGAAAAGGTAAAAGAACGATAAATCATTAGATGAGTGTCACTTCTACAAACAGACCAGACATTGGAAGAGGAACTATCCTCAATATCTAAAATCCAAGAACAAAGAAGGTAATTTTGAATCACTTGTCATAGAGACCAATATGTTGGTCACTTCTACATCCTGGTGTATTGACTCTGGGGCTTTTACTCACGCATGTAATACATTGCAGGGGTTCAAAGAAAGTAGAAGGCTGAATGATGACGAGGTGGTACTTTACTTGGGGACTTCTACAATAGTTGCAGCTACAACTATAGGAATTGTAGATTTAATTTTCAAAGAAGGAATTGTAACTCTTAAAGATTGTCTTTATCTACTATTTCTAAGAAGAAATTTGATTTCAGTTTCAAAATTGTGTGACGATGGTTATTCTGTTATATTTAGTGATAAGATTACTATTAAATTGAATAACAAATTCCTTACCTATGGAGAACTTGAGAATGGTCTCTATGTCCTCCGTCCTTCTCTGGAAATGAACATAACCGAAACTATGTAAGAACCTAACCCCAAGAAAAGAACACGTGATACGGTTAATCCTATGTGCTTGTAGCATTACCGACTTGGTCATATCAATATAGAACGTATCACAAGATTGGTAAAGGATCGTCCTTTAGATTTTCTAACTGTAGAAGATCTTCCAATTTGTATGCCTTGCCTTCAGGGTAAGATGACTAAACGACCATTTACTAGTAATTTACTAATAGGCCTGATAGATCTACGGGCACAGACCTGATACATACTGATGTATGTGGTCCCATGAATATGAGGACACACAACCAACACTGTTATTTCATAACATTCACAGATGATTATTCTCCATATGGTTATGTGTACCTAATGAGACATAAGTCTGAATCCTTTGAAAAGTTCTAGGAGTTTAGACAAGAAATCAAGAAATAGTTGGGGAAACACATCAAAACCCTTCAATCAGATCGAGGAGGTGAATATCTCTCTGACAAATTCAGGGACTACCTTAAAGATAATGGAATTATATCACAGTTGTCTCCTCCTTCTACACCACAATTAAACGGTATCTCAGAGAGGAGAAACCAAACTCTGTTAGATATGGTCCGAATACTTCTCATCCATTTGTAACTACCTATATCCTTTTGGGGATATGCATTGGAGACTGCTATATACGTGCTGAACTGGGTTCCAACCAAATCCGTTCCTAAGACTCCCTATGAGCTATGGACCTGTAAGAAACCAAGTGTAAGACACTTGAAGATTTGAGGTTGTCCAACACATGTTAAAAGAACAAGTGCTGAAAATTGGAATCCGAGACTAATCGTTGCCTATTTATAGGCTACCCTAAGGGCTCTATAGGATACCTTTTCTATGACCCAAGAGAGCAAAAGGTGTTTTATAGTCGACATGCCAACTTCATGGAGGAGGATTATATCTTGAATGATCATCGTCAGGAAATTGTTCTTGATGAAGAGAGTTCAGGAGTAGTGGGAGATGTCCCACAAGTTCCTGTTAATACCCAACTTAGAAGATCTACCTGGGTGTTTAGGCCTCTAGTTCGTTACGGCTAAGATCAAGAAAGTTACTTGATGGAAGCCACGATCAGTGAGGAAGATCTCGTGACTTATGCGGAAGCTATGTTGGACATAGATTCCTTGAAGCGAATATATGCCATGAAAGTCGAGGTGGACTCAATGAAAACCTATAGAGTTTGGACTCTCATAGACCTACCCCCTAGGGTGAAAACAATTGGTTGCAAATGGATCTATAAAAGGAAGAAGTGCCTTGATGGAAAGGTTGAGACCCATAAAGCTTGTCTTGTAGCGAAAGGATACACTCAGAGAAAGGGAGTCGATTATGAGGAAACTTTATTCGCATGTGGCCATGTTTAACTCCATACGGATCCTTCTAGCTGTAGCAGCATACTATGATTATGAGATTTGGCATATGGATGTCAAAACTGTGTTCCTGAATGAAGAACTTACTGAAGATATCTATATGCAACAGCCACAAGACTTCATTGCATTAGGTCAGGAACATATGGTGCACAAACTAAATAGATCCATTTATGGATTAAAGCAAGCTTCCAGAAGTTAGAATATCCGATTTGACTCTACGGTCAAACAGTTTGACTTTTAGCAAAATCCGGATGAACCCTATGTTTATAAGAAATCAATGGGAGATAAGGTATGGTCAAACAGTTTGACATTCTTCTCATTGGGAATGTTGACTATGGTGAAGGTATGGCTTTCGCAGCAATTCTCCATGAAAGATCTTGGAGAAGCCTCCTACATCTTGGGACTTTGACTCTATAGAAATAGATCGAAGAGGATAAAAGGATTATCCCAATCTACTTACATTGACAAGATTGCCAACAGGTACAACATGGAGAACTCCAAGAAAGGATTTGTCCCTTTCAAACACGGAGTCACTCTCTCCAAGGGTATGTCTCCCAAGACTCCTGAGGAGATTGAGGGCATGAGAGAGGTTCCCTATGCCTCTGCCGTAGGGAGCATCAAGTATGACATGTTGTGCACTTGGCCAGACATTGCTCAGGCTGTGAGTGTGGTAAGTATATATCAGTCAAACCCAGGACAGGAGCATTGGACTGCCGTGAAAAACATACTGAAATACCTTCGGAGGACTAAAGAGTATTGTCTTGTCTTTGATGGTAGTTCACTACAAATGGTCGGGTATACTAATGTCGACTTCCAGTCAAACCTAGATGATAGAAAGTCTACATCTAGTTACATCTTTATGTTGGGGTCCTGTGTAGTTAGCTGGAAAATAGCAAATAAGGGTCTACAGTAGATTCCATGACCGAGGTCAAGCACATAGCTGTAAGTGAGGCTGCCTAATGGATAAAGTTGTTCATCCTAGAATTTGGAATCCTAACATATCACTCATTCTACTGTTGTATCACAACATTGGATCCACAGGAGATTGTTGGTAGAGGGGGGACATACGGAATCATAAGGTAGCATCAACGGAGAATGTGGTAAACCCATTGACTAAGCTACTGACACAAAAAGTGTTTGAGAAACACGTGGGCAATATGGGACTAAGGCTTGTACCAGATTGGACCTGGGTGCAAGTGGGAGCTGTTAGACAGTGTATGCCCTTAGCTCCAATCAGATTGATGTACTGATACATTTATTGCAAATGAGTAGAAATACATAATTATTTCATGTTATAATTGGTGTGTTTTTGTGTAATTACCCCTTAAACTGGACACTTATGAGACTCGTGTTAGTTTAAAATATTCCCAGCTGTTGGATAGACTTGGGGAGTTTATCCTGCCAAGGCTGACATTAATGTGCTGCCAAGAAGGTTGGGGTAGTTTGTCTCAACTGCTAGGGTTGGACCCAAAGCACATGTAGTGTGTGTTTGTTTGAAACACTGAACCTAGACCATTTTCCAGTTATGCCCTAGACCTTGGAGACTGGTGGGAAAAACTGGAAAGTTACACATAACCCTAGAATCTATTATGGTACTGCACTGGGTGTTGGATTGGGTTGTCTTTGATATGCCAATCAGTGAGATCCTTTGGGAGTCAAAACTTGGGCATGTTGGGGCAGTCTGAGAATTCACTCGAGTGGGTGATCATAGTGACAGGATCAGCCCCTTTGTCGGACAAAGTGAATGATCGGGACTGCACTTTCTCTAACGGAAACCAAAATTGTCGGCAGTCAATTTCAACCATGTTTGAGATTTGTTTTGCAAAATATATATATTATGTTTTAGGAAAAAGGTTTGTAAAAGGTTTTAAATCGCGAGACCCATCCGAGCAGAGAGTGCAACACTACACCTTGCAGCCAGGGGAGAGATCCTTCACTGTTAGGCAATGTTTGATCATTATGGGCTGAGAGGTTAAGTGTAAGAGACCATTAAGGGTTGTTTACCTGATGGGCTATTTTTTTACTTAAGTCCATTGTCCTTGGGCCTTCATAGGATGGCTGGACTCAAGGATCATTTACTATAAATGTTGGGTCCATTGAGAGCCCATACTGATGGACTCAGGGCTATATCTTACTTATCACCATGATGTCATCATGCAGTGTTTGGACTCCCATGAGGTTGTCCTCATTGAACGTGATAGGTGTGTCAACCTTGGGCTTCTTTGTTGTCTGATCTTCCACCTAATTGAGTCAGGTGTAGGCCTTTTGAGCCAAGGAGCTCTCTCCCCCGAAAATGTCCCACTTGATATTACAGCGATGACTCCAATAGAGGGAGGGTCCTGGTCATCGGGCACGTCAACATGACTAGGGTTGTCTCTATCTCATCCTCATTGGTCATTTACAAACCTGCCGAGGTACCCCCATTGGACGATGTCTTTGATATAATTACGGAGGTCCTTCTAGCTCTCTGTGTCGTGGTCATGGTCTCTATGGAACTTGCAGTACTTGCCATGGCTCCTCTTGTTGCCTTGGGACTTCTTCTTCTCTAGCCATATAACGAAGCAACAGTCACAAATCTGCATTAATACATCAGTCCATATGGCGTTGAGCGGAATGAAGTTTCAGAACATCGGACCTATAGTCTCTATGGCAATCCAACCTCTTTCAATTGTGGTTGACTCAATCATCATTCTTGTCCTTACACTCCCTGTTATACCAACCTTCCTCGTCATGTAGATGTTGCACCTACACTTCTTCAACATTGATGTATTTATAGGATCCTGTCAGGACATTGGTCAGTGCAAGAAGGGCCTTCTTCTAAAGGAAGAAATTGAACCGGGACGACAATCGTAAGCTGTTCATTATGGCTACCATAGAATAGTTATGAAGTGGTTCAGACTTTGGACTTGGATGGGCTCAGCGTTAAACCTTGCCAAATACTCCCTAAGGGACTCGTCGTCCTTTTGCTTAAATTGCATGAGGTTGGCCAATGTTTTCTAGTGTTGTCGGCTGCTAGTAAATTGCATTAGGAATTTCTCTTCAAATTGGTCCCATGTGGCGATTGATCAGGATGGTAGGGCAGCATACCATTTACAAGCCATGCCTTGAAGGGTGGAGGCGAAGGCTTTGCGCACCAGGGCATCGAAAGTGTTGTAGGGGAGCATGATGGCCTTGAATCCTTCTAGGTGGTCAATTGGATCCAAAGTGGTCATACTTTTTGAATTAAGGGGGCCAACATCCTATGAGTGGCTATTCATCCATCATCTCTTGCGTGAAAGTTGTCTCCTTTGTGGGGAAATAACCCAGGGCGCACTTCGGTCAAGTTGACTTTGCTTGAGCTCGTTCAGCCGCTCTCACATGTTTTTGATTTTAGTGTCGAGGTCTACAGGCTTCATTGTCCTTGGTGGTGTGCGATAGTTTCTGATGGAGCTTAACTCGACTTGGGAGATCTAAGGTTGTTGGTGCTACACATAAGGTTTGGGGCACTCCTCGATGGGGGCATAGGTGCCGAAATGATGCGATCGTGAGTTAGCGTCATGGGCTCAACTCCAGCCTTGAGAGCTAGATCTCCGAGACGGTTGGGGTCTCTCACACTTGACTTTAGGCTTTAGTAGGTCTCATTGGCACCCATTGAGGCCCTCGGCTCGAGGATCAGGTATAGTGGGCACTTGGGTTGGGGGTGGTGTGGTTGTCGGGGTGCATCTTAAAGCTTCCATCATCATGACGATCTAATTGATCATTTTCTGTAAGGTAGTGAAAGTGAACTCTTTAGGGTTCACCTGCTTTGGCTACCGCAGCTCATGGGGAGGGGAGATGTGGCGATAGTGGGATCCCCTTGATGGGGATTGAGCGCTAGAGAAGTCAGAGGTGTTCTTGGGAGGCATGTTTGCTAGTTCACAGGGAGAAAAAAGAAATTGGAGGATTTTTGTGTCAGATTCCACAAACAACACCAATCTGATGCTATCCGATCTAAAGTGTAGCCAAGCTGGATATACAATAGATAAACCTACCAACTTGGATGAAATCGAGGTGGAATGATGAGGCTTGAAAAAAAGGTCAAAGGCCTGAGGAAGAAAGTCACTGAGTGTATCTGCAGACAGAAGAAAGTCAGAGGCCCGAGGAAGGCACTCCGACACTCAAGTCAATAACAGAGGGTAAAGTCAGTCGGGCCAAGCTGTTAAGAGTGAGCTGGTCCAAGCCAAGGAGGAGGTATAAGAGTAATGAGAGCAAGAGAGTGAGAGAGGTCAAAGATGGTGAACCTTAGGGGAGATGCCTTTAAATAATCGCAGTGTACTCAAACACGCCCTTTGCGGGGTTGTAGGGATGAGGCCACCTGCCAAGGTCTTTGGAAGGTTATGCCTTCCCCAGTGGGGGCACTTATCCTTGGGAGACGACGCTTATCCTTATCTGTAAGAGATTACGCTTCTCTCCAAGGTCTTCACTTACGTGATTATCTACGCTTCTCGGTAGGCGGCGTGCTTATACACTAATGTGGTCTTAGGATGTTGGCTATGGAAGGCATGACCCAAACATATATATATATATATTCCACAATAATCAATCGTTAATTAAGAAGGATAAAAGAAATACAATTTGGAGAACGTTCTATCCATTCACCATACATATTGAATTTCAGAGAGACCAAGTAGCTAATTTAGGAGCTAGGACATTGAGGGTTTGGGTTATAGACGAAAAGGACAACAAACCATGTGCAAGGGCAATGTATTTGGCATCTACCATCAAGTTCTGCCACCGCCATGGAGCTTCCTTAGTCTTGCCAGCCATTGACAAAATCACCACCGAACAATCACCTTGTATAAAGACACGAGATCCACTAGCATAAGAAGACGCAATCTGCCAATAGCAGTCCTAGTCCCCTCATTCCACAAGTTTTTGCATCAGCTGCCTCCGTAGGTACAAACTTTGCACACTGGAATCTGCCATCAACCCCAACAATCACACATGTTGCAAAACCTTTACCATGCTTAAAAAATGCCCCATCAAAAAATATCCTGACATACCCCATGATCAGTAGTAGCAAGGACTATTATCCCCTACTGAACTAGCAAGCAAACCCATGCATTTGTAGCGGTGGCAATTAGGCGGGTTGGAGCTCAACCCATCTAACCCACCAACCCATTAATGACCCAGTTATATAAAATTAAATGGGTTGGGTTCAACCTAAACCCACTTTAACCCAATCCAACCCACTCAAACCCATTAATCTTATATTTATGAACTTAAAAAACAAACTAACTCTCTCTTAACAAATAAGTTGGTCGTAGCTTGGTGGTAATTGTAGTCACTATTTACACAAGTGGTGAAGGTTCAAATCACATTACATGCATGTCAATTGTGGATTGACTTGGGCTGGACCATATCAGGCTTATGCACGGGTTTGGGACCGAACCGACTGACACGAAGTGGGCCAATGTAAGTAAATCTAGTCAATTCGGATTCGGGTCGGGTTATGTGGATATTGGTCGGATGAACGGTCCAAACCGGACAAAGAACACGGGCACCAAATTATCCCGTTCATAACCGTTTCGGATTCGGGTCGACCGAGTCGGGTCAAGTTGTGTGAATACTAGTTGTACCGGACGACCCAAACCGGGCAAAGCAAGCGGTACCGAACCATCTTGCTTAGGGTCTATTTCGGATTCGGGTCGACTCGGATCAGTATGTGCTAGATCAGGTCAAACCGTGTTGAACTGGTCCGGACTTGGGTCAAACTGATTTGGATTTATGTTGGGTGAAGTGTGTTGATTCAAGACAACTAAATTTAGTCAATAATTCAAATGACTTATGTTTGTAATGGTTAACCCAATGGTTATCCCCAACCCAACCCATTTAAATGGGCGGGTTGGGTGATGGGTTGATCGCACAATAATGATAGATTTTAATAGAGAAACTAAAACATAAAGGCCTCATTCGCTTTTCGGGAAGTCACTTACCCAAGTGTTTCATGGATATTACAAACAATGACTATTGAAAAGAGGGAGGGGGTTGATTTAAGAATGATTTTATTCGAGAAGAATAATGATAGATTTAATAAAAAACTAAGACATAAAGGCCCCATTCACTTTTCAGGAAGTTACTTACCCAGGTAACCTGGGTAAGTGCATTTACTCATGTTCTTTCATTGTCCAAGTAAATAAGAAAATGACCATTTTAACCATTAAAAACCATTATTAACAGGGGTAATTTTGTCCCATCCAAGTGTAGGCACATTTCCCCCAGATGGGAAAGTTATTTACCCACATGGGAGATGGATATCATTTACCCGATAAGTGATGCCGATCACATAAATCTGAAGAAAGGCCAACACCCCCCCCCCCTCTCAAAATCCAAATCAATAACGAGTCCGAAAAGGTTTTTATGATAAGACATGTTTGTACATTGAAATTTATTAGACTTTATGACAGGAGTAAGACATGTTTGCACATTGAGATTTATTAAACTTTATGACAGGAGATTAAGACATAAGAGGGTTATTAATATTTCACATGTGTGAAGGAGAGAAGGGGAGAGACTATGTGAGGCTGTAGTGAGAGTCTGAGAGACCCTTGGTCTCCATACACTCCTCCATATTTAACTATTTAAGAATGAGTTAATTAGAGAATAGTAACGATAGATTTTAATAAAAAAAAAAAAAAAACTAAGACATAAGAGGGTTTTTATGAGAATACATGTTTGTACATTGAGACTTATAAGACTTTGTGATAGAATATTTAAAAAAATAAGAGGGTTTTAAACTTCTAATAATTTCACGTGTGGAGGAAACAAAGGGCTCCATGTGAGGCCTGTGGTGAGAGACCCTTGGCCTCCTTACACTCCTCCAAGTTCGCTGGCATTGCTTTATCTTTTCACTTAAATCCTAAAACTTCAATGGTAAGCATTAAATATAAGAAATAGTTTGGCATTGCCTTGCACTGCCTCCCTAATCCTCCCTCTCACCAACCACTGGTTTGGAAGTCCGAGTTTGAAGGGCTGATTAGATCTACCCACCTGAATTAATAAATCCTAATTCCTGAAGGTGTTTGGCATTCATGTATTTCTTGACCACTGCATTTAAATAATTTGCCACATCAGAATTTTAGCCCAAATGCTAAAACTTCGTGCCTGTCCATGCCCATTTATGCTGAAACACCAACAAAAAAATAATGCACAAGAGTTCAATGCAAAGGGGCAATTATCAGAAAAAACATTTCGCCATTTCGGACATTTCCTCACTCGGGATTTACTCATTTACTATAATTTCCCTTAATGAAGTGACACACTGAAAGCTAGTAAATCAGAAATTTTTTCTGAATTGTCATTCTAATTGCAACAAAATTTTTAATTAAAAATCCAGAACACTTTAAATGCCTAGTCAGCACGTCTCTACCAAACAAATTTGTAACAAAAAAACGTTGGATGATTTTCTTCCGTTTCTTTTGGCAGGGGGTGGGGGTGGGGTGAATTTTCTTGCTGATATGCTCAAACACAACGGTTAAAAAACACCTTGATGCCAAACACCATCCAAGTCAGTTGGTCTAACAGATGATTGCTGTTTCAAATGTCTCGAGGATGGGTTCAACTGATAAAATTGCATATGCATAGTGAAGACGCCCAAGTCCCAACGGCAAGAACCCACCAGAGGAATGGGAGATCAATAGCTAAATTGCAGAAACAAAAAAATGGATGCATTACTCCTTGCTTGAAAAATGTCACATTGTGAAGCATTATGCACACAAAAAATATTAGCCCGATGATCTCCATATCCTGCCCTCGAGGGAAACCACCATAACTGAAACATCATCATGATATTTCCGGCGATCACCATGGGGAATATCAAGCAACTCATGAAAATCCATCCCTGCAACAGACAATAATAATATATCAAAAGGAGATAAAGTAATTCAAGCATATGAAAGAATTTTAGATCTGCCCATTGGATAGAATCAAGGATTTGGCTATTCTCAACAGAGGATGTTATTTTTTGTTTTGATCAATAACCACAATTTCATTAGTTAATAAAGAAAAGGGCATATACAATAAACACGGAGAGATAAACCATCTTATCTCTCCCCTCTTTAACAATTGTACCCAAAACATTTGTTCTCTCCCCACCCCTTGTTTAGCCATACAATCAGCAGCACAATTAGCTTTCCCTTTAACCCAACAATATCTAATTTCCATGTCCTTGGTCAACCACCTAATTTTCTTTAACTCGTTCCTGTATTCCGAAAATCACGCCTCCATACTCTGTAGCCATGACATCTCCATGGAGTGATGTCCACCTTCGAATACCCTACTATTAAATTTTGATAGTAGCTGTCATGGCAACCAAGAGAACTTAGTTATAGTGGGAATTATCACCAGATCATCCAAGTGGTTGTATTCATGTATTCTGGTCTTGGCAATTCAATCAAGGTGGGAGGTGGAAGAGGTTTGAGGTGATATGGCAAATGAATGGAGTAGGAAAGGTCCCCTAAGTATACAGAATCATAAGGGAAGCAAGATTCCTTGCCAGATAGGGGTGCTCATTATATGATTCAAACTGCAAAACCGAACCGAACCAAAACAAATTTGTGGTTTGGTTCGGTTCAGTTTGAGAATTTTCTAAATTGTGGTTTTCAGTTTTGGTTTGGTTTATTGAATTTCATACATACATACATACATACATACATATACTTTATATATAATATATCTAAATGGAATGCGTAAAATTATAAATATATAATGAACTCTTTATTTTATAATAAAATAATGCATAAAAGTTTTAAGTTTTAATTTTTAGGGGAGCTATTTGGGCTTTCTAATTGGGTTAAGCCCAAAAAAAACCATAGAATGGTCCAGTCCCCAACCCATATTAGAAACCACACCAAACCGTAATAAAACGGTTTGGTTTCCATACCAAAACGGTTTGATTTGGTTTACAAATTTCTCAAACCGTAATATACTGGTTTGGTCTGAGATCTCCAAACCGCACTGAACCGGACCGTGAACACCCCTATTGCCAGAAACCTGAATACCTTATTCAGGTGGATCAAAAGGTCAACAAATTCTTTGGTTGACAGATATGCAAGAAAAAGCATAAACAGGGTTGAACTGTTTGTGACGCCTGCCAATGAAGAATAGGCAGTGTCAAACTTTTTTTATTACTTGGGGGTGAAGGATCCAAGAGCTACTTGTAATATCAAGGGAGAGTATAAAGACTAGATCTTATCACAATCTGAAATTCTATTATCATAATATCTGATAAAATCATTTCTTATCAGTAAATAATAAAAAATTTAAGACCTTTTTTGATTGGTGAAAGAAGAATATACTTAACAAATTGATGTACTATCAGAGGTACTGTATTAAGACCTTTAATACAGTTGTACCGTACAAAACTAATATGTTCTCAATCTACAATAGGAGAATGCTGACTTGCTAATACATCATTCTAAAACCTCCTGGTAAAGTGAATTATGCTAAATTTACATAAAACTTCCTATGATCCTTTTTTCTGCCCCATTGTCCTGCATATGTGCACCCCATGTACAATTTCTTAATTATTTGGTTTATGGATTTTATGGACAGTTTTTATTTCTCTCCATTATAAAAGAAGTGAAAGGTTATATTGTTGGAATCATTTGATTTGATAAATTCCAACAGTGGAAATCTCCCAGGTGTGGCCATCCATTGCCCAAAGCATGTGCTATGTAATTAGTACTCCAGGGAGCATGACCATCCTCCAGGCCAAATTGAGTATTCTATCCTAAGTAATCTGGAGTTATAGAAAGGTAGAAGCTAATAAGCATCAACTAACCATTCTTTTTGGCAGCACGGAAGAGAAGCTCAGCAATGAGGTACTGGGCAGGATCACCTTCAGGCACATGTTCCATGAACCATGCAACATGAGCAACTACCTCTTCATTGCTGAAGTACTGATAAAGCCCATCTGAAGAGAGGACCAAGAAGCGGTCACTTGAGGAAAGCCGGTGGTGAACAACTGAAGGGATGCAGCTGATATAAGGAGAAGTCCCCACATAATCAATCCGAAACATCTTCAGCAGAGGATCATTGCATTTTGGCTGCATCCAACAAATAAATATGGTAAACTTTGATCAATTCTGCAAGAAAATGTGCATTTGCTAAATTGCATGAACAATGGTTTACAGTCAAATAGAAGTGCCTACATAACAAGGGTATTCCAATCTCACTCTCCAACCCATAGAAGAGAATGGACCACGGAAAAATGCAGGGCAGGTGGCAACAGTATCAATAAAATCTTAATTCAAAAATTTGCTTCATTTAAGTAATGATGGCTGAAGATTGAAGGATCTGTTGCTCATGGGTGTAGTGTTCAGACTCATACCAAAGAGGAGTTTGGTGAGTTCCTGGTTGATGTGTCCAGAGGATTTCTGGACCATGGGAGAGAGATTTTTATGGATACGATTTTTGTTAGTATTTCTTTTCCCTGTGGAATTTAGGTTGTGGCTCTTGCCCATCAGTTTTGTTAGTATTTCTTTTCCCTTTTTTGTACTCCATCTATGTTTTCTTTTCGACAAAAGTAATAAGTGCATATGATATTGGGGCCATTGCTTGGTCTGATGGTAAGATATTGGGCTGACAAGAGTGAAAAGACAGATTGAACTCTGAGTGTGTCTACTGGACCATTACCCTGTATCCTGTCTGCTCCACCCACCCAGCAGACCAGTACCACTGGATGGCTAGGACAACATTTGGTGATGGCCTTTAGCATGTTAATAGAATTTTGTTTGTCATATTGTCATATTGTCATTTGTCATCCTATCTGAAAAATACTTCATGAAAGTTAAAATACCAAAAAAAATGGTGAGCCAGAATTAAAAATTACCATTAGTTTGATCTTCTTGGGTACCGCCAGACAAATGTGACATCAAGTAAAGAAAATGAATTTTGGGAGTAAAAAAAGAATCATATTCATCAGTTGTATCAGGCCTCCTTAACAATACATCTAGAAGACACTTGAAGATTATCACTCCGGGTTAAATAGGGTTGTGTGAAGAACCTAATATATACCACCTACTTTCCTCTGATGTGATACAACAACAAAGGAGTTATATCTATGTAGTGAAATTCTTGATTGGTTTCAAGGGTGAATATGAGCTTGTTCAATTACAGATTGTTCAACGCTAGCTGTCTCAGGGCGCAGGGCTATTTTGTTAAATATTACTTTTCGGGTATGAACAATGTTTTTTTTTTATGAATAAGGAGTGATTTTATTAATAGGTTAGAAGCAAAAAGATACACAGAGAAAGTTCCCAAGATAAGGCACGAGATGCAGCCTCAGAATAAAATAAAGAATTACAGTTTAGCCCAAAACATCTGTTTCCTATGCACCCCTTGTTTAGCTAGTGAATCTGCTAACCCGTTTGCTAATCTTCTTTCCCATTGGAATTGAACTGACATGTTTGTAGTTAGACATTTGAACCTTCGTAAAGCACTTTTATAGGACCAGGCTGCTGTTTCTGGTTCATTTAACCACTGGATCACCAGCTTGGAATCACCTTCGATTAACAGCTGTTCAGAGTTCAGCTCTTTGGTAAATTCAGCTCCTTGTACCACTGCTTCAATTTCTGCATTAACTGAATCCCCTACTCCTATAGGTCCAGAATATATAGCAATGATTTTTCTATTAATAAATCTCCTTATTAATAAAAAAATATATAAATAAACTCTCTGGGAATGCTGGTTGTGGTGATCATGGTAGTTTTTGTGGAGGATGTGCAGGCTGTGGTGCAAGTCATACCAATAACTAGGATGGTCATGGTTTGGGTCCAGGGGTGTTTTTGTCATTTTAAAATTTAGATTCTGGTCTGGGGGCAGTTGAGTGTACCTCTGTTGGATTTTGGCCCTTTGGGTGTGATAAAGTTCAGACCTGCACTAGAATTCTGTTAGAAATAGTATTTGGGGAAGATTAGAAGAGATAGAAGACAGAAGAAGAGAAGAAGAGAAGAAGAGAAGAGAAGAAAGGAGGAGAAAACTGGTTCGAACAAGAGAGAAAAGTCACTCTCTCTAGTCGGCCAGGTTATATTTATATGTTTCTATTAAATAAATCAAAAGACCATTATGCCCCTACTTAAGTATGGGACACATCACTTAACATAAACATTACACATCAGCTTAAACATAAATAGAAAGACTAAACTACCCCTATACAGTCGACACTAACAGGGTGTTTCTGTAACAAAAAATATCTTTTGGGCGGTTGTTTGAAGGTACTTTGGTTATTAAGGAGTTGTTTATGAAAGGGAGGCAATTAAGGGGCTTATGTGTAAATATCTTAGTTGGCTTCACCAACAAGCCATCAAATCTTAAAAGGGAAAAGGACTGTTTCTATGGTGGTTTTTTAGTTCTTTCTCTTTTATGTGAGTTGTAGCTCGCCCCAACTTAGGATTTTCATGTATTGGGAGCTTGGGTTTTGAGGAATCAACCCATTGAGAGCCTTACTCCATCGCTGCATGTTCGTGTGACTGTGAGAGGCCAGCTTGATGCCATTATTATTATAGCTAAGGTTCAAAATATTGTTACGTATTGGCCCGTATCGGCCAATTTGTATCGGGGCCTTCCCGATACACCCCTACAATCAGGCCATGGTTCAGAGGGTAGTCGGGACTTAAACCGACCCCTTTGAACCTGATGAAGGGAAATTTGGCCCGACCTCGCAATTACCCGACATGCGGCAAAAGCAAGCAACTCGGGGCAGCAAAGCGCCCAAAATGAGCGCCGAAAGTAACGAAGTCCAAGCTCACTACTGAGCCCGAACTCCACTAGACCGGATTCTCTACTAGGAGCCCGAGCTCCCTACCAAGAACTCGAGCTCCCTACTGGGAGTCCGAGCTCCCTATTAAGA
>NW_010729431.1:199145-214365 GCF_000365185.1 Nelumbo nucifera | reverse complement strand
ATTCATCTATAAATAAAAGACTGGTCGACTGGCTAGTACATTTCGACATTCTCTTCATTTCTGTGGTTCTCTTCTCTTCTTTGCTACTTCGAGTATAGCTCCTCAGATTACAAGTCTATTAGGTGTGATGTTGTTTCAATGGATGCATGTATATTCTTTTGGGTCGCCCAATGGCAACATGATTGTAAGACTATTCATTATGGGGACAAGAATACATTTAGTTTTGTGAAAGACAATAAGAATATAACTCTTAAACAATTAAGCCAATGCGGCTCAATTCAAGTCCAAAGAAAGAACCTAAGCCAAGCACTACTCTCATCACCTCAAATAAATTGGTTCAAGAAGCCAAATAGGACAACATCATAGAGGCCTATAGGGAACTTGCAAGTAGTGAAGAAACTTAAAAAGAGCTTAGCTGAACACAAAATGATGCTGGATGGAGAGGTACAAGAGGGACTAATAACAACCAATAAGGGTAATAACACAAAGGAGGGAATATGGAGAGAATAGCTATGTTGAGGACCACTATGCTGCCCTTGTTAAAGAGATTTTGTCAGAAAGACGAGGTTCAAACTTTATCTATTGTGCAAATATCTAGAGATCTTGGAAAACATGGTGCAGAAAAGAATTTTGAGAAGAAAATTGCAGCTAAAAATTTTGAGGAGAATTCTTGTGATGACACAGTGCAGCTAAAAATTCTTGGTTCTGTAGAGACTTTTACTGATTGTGAGGAGATCTTGGCTGTGTTAGGAGTACATGTCGACCCACCATGCCAAGACCAAAGACAAGATACACAAGTTGGGATCAAGTATCATAACCCCTTGTCGATCCAGGAAACTCAAGAGCGATTGTCACAGGAAGTTGAACAAGGTTTACCTGATAAGTCTCTGACCAATCAAAGCCTGTTGATGGGGTGGCTAGCGAAAGTTTAGAGCAGGGAGTTCCTCACTCCTCAGTTGTCCCTCACTTTGATTCCTTTTTTGTTAATGCTGCTTTCGTTGTTGCTAATGTTGCTTCCCCTTGTGTGTCCCCTGATTTTTGCAGCTCCAACTATTCCTCAAGATCCCTTGAATGCTGGGATCAAGTTGTCACTATGCCTGGTTTCTCAGTAGATGTAGAAAAGAAGGGTGAAATTGCTGCGGAGGAGAGAGTCCTTGGCTAGGTGTTAGACAATTTAACAGCTTTGATTTCAAAGGTTGACAGGGAGAATGCTGGAACTGGAAACTCATATAGGTCTGCCCCACCTCGTAGGAGCAGAGATAGTGACTTGGAGGGTAGGAATTTGTCTCCAGAACAAAAGGTTAGTTTAAGTAAGAATAAAAGGAAGGCTACCATAGAAAGTTCGAGAGGGGTAAAGGTGTACTTGAGGAAGGATAAAGGCTTAGAGAAGGTAAAGAAAAGGAAGAAGAGTGAAGTGGGCAAATTGATTAGTGACATAGCTTATGATAGGGAAGTAAACAGGAGAAAACAAAGGGGAGGGGACCATTAAGCTAAGGAATATATGGTTTGGGTTCCACTTCTTTTAAGAATGAAGTTAATCGGTTGGAATGTGAGAGGGGATTAGGCAGTGCCACTAAGAGGAGGTTCATAAAGGATACTCTAATAAAGGGGAAGCTGGATTTAGTTTTGACTCAAGAAACAAAACTCTCAGAAATTGACAGAAGATAGATTAAGAGTATTTGGGGAATCGGGGGATTGAACTAGGCATTTGCACCCTCTTGGGGTGCATCAGGAGGAATTCTTACCATTTAGAAAAATGATGAAGTGGAATGTGTGGAGGAACTGGTTGGGCAATTCTCTATCTCAATAAAAATTAGGAGATCTAGTGATAGCAGGGAATGGGCTTTGACAAATGTTTATGGTCCAAATTCCTATAGAGACGGGTTCATTTTTGTGAAAAGCTGGGGGCAGTTAGAGGTCTGTGGAAGGGGCCTTGGTGCTTGGGAGGTGATTTTAATGTCATACAGTTTACAACAGAAACCAATAATCCTAATCAAAGAATACCTACAAGCATGAGAAACTTCAATGCTTTTGAGGAGTCGAGGAAGAATACTGTGAATTGCCTCCCGAGGTGTTGTCAAAGTTACTCAGTGAGATAACCCAGCATCCCACCCATTCTCTGAATGACCACGAATACTTCCTACTGCCTCATGCCCAGTCTCTCTCTCTCTCTCTAGTGGCCATCTGCATAGCCACTTCAACAGATTATCTTTCCTACTTTCCCTCGGTTCCAAAAGGAAGTCCCTCATAAATTTTTCCAATTTCTTGGCTTCCCTAGAAGGAATCCTAAAGACAAACAGAAAATAGGTTGGTAGGTTGGCCAGGGTGGCTCTAATCAATGTGATTCTACCCCCCAAGGAGATACACAATGCCAATCTCTTTTCAAACTTCTCAACAACCGAGCACCAAAAACTACTCTCCCTAGGGTGTGCCCCTAAAGGAAGTCCCAAGTAGGTCATAGGCCAAGAAGAAATAGAACACTCTAAACACCTTGCAATAGCCTCCACCTCCCTACTACTATTCTTTTCTAGGTTGACTCTCAGATTGGATACCAGCACCTTCAGATTTCTCACCTTCTTAAGATCTCCCCCTTCACAGAGAATTAGTAAATCATCTACAAATTGGAGATGGATAACTGACACTCCATCCCTACCTATTTTCCACCCATTTACTAAGAGCCCGTTTGGTTTGCAGTCGGAATTGGAATTGAAATCGGAATGGTCTAGTCCCATAGTCTGTTTGGTTCAGACAAGAATGGGAATGAGAATTGGAATCAGTAGGAATGGGATTTCATTCCCAAGGGAGGGGGAGGGAATGGCCATTCCTTCAAATGGGGGAATGCCATTCCACCAGGGGTGGAAATGGGATTCCGATTCCGCCCAACCAAGCAGTTGGAATCGGAATAGCCCATTCCAATCTAATTCCAGACACCTCTTCCCACTGAGTACATCAGCTAATAAAATGAAAAGGATAGGGGGAGAGGATCCCCTTGCCTTACACTCCTACAAGCTGGAAAGAAATCCTTAACTACTCCATTAACCAAGATAGAGAAGTGACCACATCTGTGAATCCACTTGCACCACCTTTCTCCACACCTGCAATTTCTCAAAACTTGTGATAGGAACTGCCAATCCACCAAACCATAGGTGTTGAGTTTGGGCCGATGTTAAGTTAGTAGGCCCAGCTTTGTTTTATTTTTATTTACTTTATTTAGTTAGGAAGTTTTTGGGCCTTAGGCCCATCAGCTTATGTTAGTTTAAGTTATGTCTTTTCAGCTACTTACTAAGGGTATTATTGTATTTGCTCATTCTTTTTTATAAAGTATATAAATCAAAGGAAGGGGGCGGCCAGAACTAATTCTTTTTGGCTACCTCCCATTCTCTTCTACTTCTTCTCTTTCTTTCTCTCTAGCTGAAACCTTTCAACATCTACTTCTTTTCTTCACAAAGATTATATTAAAATCAAATATCAGCATCTTCTACTTGGTATCAGAGCAAACCAAAGGTGACTTGAGCTGCTCCATCATGCAGCCCTAGATCAGCCAACTGCATGGTGAGGTGAGAGGCTGATCGAATACCTCAGGTAAGCCCAGTTTTTGGATTTTTTGGTGGATCTGCATTGCCTTGTTGCTGGCTAGGGTTTTTCACCAAAATCAGGAAGAACTAGAGAAAGGGAGAGAGTCCTGCTTTTGTAGGACTCTTCATTTTTGACCTAGGAAGTGACGCCTTAGTTTTTTAGGGTTCTTTGAAGTTTTCGGAAGGGGGCGGTTCAAGTCCCACTTGTTTTGGAGGCATCTGAAGGGAGCAGCTGCTTCTTCTCTCTCTTCTCCTACTCCTGCGAGCCATGGCACATGGGGTTTCATATCTCCTCTAGATCCGTTCCTTGTTAGGAGAAATTGGGATTGAGGCAGAAGAACCTATGATGCTATACTGTGATAATCAGGCAGCAATTAACATTGCACACAACCCGATTCCGCATGATAGGATGAACACATTGAAGGGGACAGACATTTTATAAGAGAAAGGGCGACTTCAGGGGAAGTTTGCCTTCCATATGTTGCATTTGATTTGCAGCTTGCTGATTTTCTTATAAAAGGTGTTGCAAGAAACAAGCTGGAGTATGATCTACGCAAGTTGGGAATGTATGACATTTATTCCCAACTTGAGGGGGAGTGTTGAATTTGGGTCGATGTTAAGTTATTAGGACTAGCTTTGTTTTATTTTTATTTACTTTATTTAGTTAGGAAGTTATTGGGCCTTACCCATCAGCTTATGTTAGTTTAAGTTATGTCTTTTCAGCTACTTGTAGCCAACTTACTAAGGGTATTATTGTATTTGTTCATTCTTTTTTATGAAGTATATAAATCAAAGGAAGGCGGCAGCCAGAACTAATTCTTTTTGGCTACCTCCCATTTTCTTCTACTTCTTATTCTCTCTCTTTCTCTCTAGCTGAAACCTTTCAACATCTGCTTCTTTTCTTCACAAAGATTATATTAAAATCAACTATCAACATCTTTTACTATAGGCCCTTTCCAAATCCAACTTACAAACAAAACCATTCTTTTTAGATCTTCTCATTTCCTCCAAACACTCATTAGCTATTAGGATATGATCTGTAATTCGTCTTCCTTGTACAAAGGTCCCTTGGGCTTTACAGAGTAAGGAAGGGAGCACATCTTTGATTCTCAAGGAATAGTACCTTAGCTAAAAATTTTGTAGATACTAGTCACCAAGCTAATTGGCCTAAAGTCCTTGGGGTGAATAACATCAATCTTCTTAGGAATTAAAGCCAAAAAATGTAGCATTGACCCTTGGGCTTACTATGTGATTATCAACAAATTCTCTAAACATCTCACAAAGATCATCTTTTAGGATCTCCCAACAACCTTGATAGAAGGCCATTGTAAAACCATCTAGACTCCGCACCTTATATCTATCTATCAAAAACACTACCCTTTTTTTTAGCAAAGGTAACTTTTATTGATGATAAAACAGGAAGAAGCACATGAGTGGATGTACAGAAAACTAAAGCAACTAAAGCAGAATTACATAGGCAAACAGATGTCACTAAACAAGCTTCCTCTGAAAACCCCTGAATTTGCAAGGCTTTCAGCAACAATGTTTTGCTCCCTAGGAATTCAGATCAGATTCACATTCATAGACTCCAAGATATCCCAAGCTTCAGCTAACAGATGTGCAAGTCTCCAAGGCCCTCCTTCTCCCTTAGCCAGGCTATAATATTTGCAGAGTCCCCCTTGATAGTTAAAGAGAATAATCCTAGCTGTTTGGCAAACCAAATTCCTGTAAGTGCAGACAATACCTCTGCCTTTGTAGCATAAGCCCTCCCAATCGGACCACTACATACCCAGCAAATCCCCCTCTCCCCATGGATTACACCTCCAACTCCTACTTGACCAGTAGAGCCTTGGGCACTGCTGTCAAAGTTTAGGGTCATCACACCATCTTCTCTATCAAGGTTTCTCATGATCGACTCAGATCTTGGAGAGGACTGCAGGATAGCTGGAAGGCTGCTATGAAGGTCATTTAAGGACAAGCCTTTGAAAACTTCAGAGTTAACCACCCAAAGATTGCAGAGGAAAGTTATGTAAGAAATTAGGTCTTCAACATTTCTGGTTTTGTTTTCAAAAGTTCTGTTGTTCCTTTCTTCCCATATACCCCATAGGATTGCATGGGTCACCGTTCTCCAGTATAACCTTCCTCTTTTTCCTAAGCCTTTGCCTTTCCATTGCCACAGGAGGTCCACCACCTTCTCTAGGAATACCCAGCTATAGCCAACTAAGTTTAGGAAGAAACACCAAACGTTCCTTGTGACAGGGCAGTGGAGAAGGATGTAATCAGCTGTCTCTCCATCGCCAAGGCAAAGAGAACATACATGGGGGAGATACATAATTTTCCACTAAGCTTTTTCTGGATCAGGTCGCAAGTGTTTATTTTCATTAAGCAGCAAATAAAGAAGGAAACTCTATGTGGGATATGTGAGCTCCCAACATTCTTCATCGGAAAGGGAAAGCTTTGATCTTCCAACACTAGAGCCTTGAAAAAGGAGTTAGTTGAGAACTTGCCAGCAGGATTAAGTTTCCAGATCCTCTAGTCAGGGGTGACAAGAGAGATGTAGGCCTCACTAAGAGAGCTTAGCAAACTAGATATATCAGCAAGCTCTATCTCTCTTAATGGCCTTCTGAGGTTCAGATTCCAACTGGTTTCTGAAGGAGAGGGGCTAAGGCTAAAGGCTACAGTGGCTTCTTTGGAGCAGGACAGGTTAAAAATTCTAGGGTAAGAGTTAAAGAGGGAATCCTCTCCCCACCACAAATCAGTCCAAAATTTGATTCTATTCCCGTTTCCCACCTGGTATCTCACAGAATCAATAAAGAGGTCATAAAAAGAAGAAATACCTTTCCAAGGGTTAGAGGCTTTGACTTGGTTTAAGTGGACCTTGCTATCCCAACCATTGGCGTGTCTTCTGTACTTGCTTTTGATGATTTTTATCCACAAAGCTTCCGTCTCCAAGGAGTACCTCCACAACCAATTTCCAAGAAGGGCTATGTTCCTTTCTTTAATATGTCCTAGCCCCAATCCTCCGGCTTCCTTGGGCTTGCAAACCGGATTCCAACAAACTAAATGGCACTTCTTTTCACCACCTCCTTCCCATAGGAAACCCCGCTGGAGCTTCTCAATCTTACCATTTTTACTTTGCCCGGGACTCACAAAACTGACAGATAATAGGTAGAGGCAAGTTGGCAAGGGAAGCCTTAATAAGTGTAAGTCTTCCCCCTTTTGATAGGTAGCTTTTCTTCCACATGGCCGATCTCTCACATTTTTCTACCACTGGATCCCAAAAGCTTTGACTCCTTGGATTCCCACCAAGAGGCATTCCCAAATAGGCAATGGGAAGCCTCTCCAGTTTACAACCTAACAGCTCCTTGAACCAATTCAACAAAGTCACTAACTGACTAACATTTAAGCCCATAATACTGCTTTTAGAGAAATTAATTCTAAGACCAGTCACTAGCTCAAAAATGTTTAACGCCCTTTTTAGGTTGGATACATTGTCCCAATCCGCCTCCAAGAACAAGATTACATCATCTGCCAACATCAAGTGAGATACCTGAATTTCTTCTCTACCTACCTCAAACCCTTTCAGCAGGTTTCACTCCACCATTTTTTGAAGCAAATTACTGACGATATCAGCCACCAAAGTGAAGAGTAGGGGGGAGAGAGGGCAGCCTTGTCTTAGGCCCCTGTTTGCATTAAAATAGCCAATAGGTTCGTCGTTTATTAGGATTGAAAACCAAGCAGAGCTTATGCACCCTCTAATCCATCTCACCTACCTACTTCCAAAACCTCTCGGTTTAAAATCTCTACCAAGCAGTCCCAATCCACTTTGTCATAGGCCTTTTCCAGATCTACCTTGATTACTACCTCTGCTTTGCCACTTTGTCTTCTTTCTTCTACACATTCATTAGCCACTAGTATACTGTCAATATTCTGTCTCCCTTCCACAAAGGCAAACTGGTTGCTTGAAATTAAATCTTTCAGCACCTCCTTTAGTCTAGTCACCAGGACTTTAGCTACTACTTTGTATAAACTCCCCACCAAACTGATAGGTCTGAAGTCCTTAACTTCCAAGGTCCCCTCTTTCTTTGGAACTAGGGTGATAAATGTCGAGTTGCTCCCTTTGTTCATGATGGCCAAAAGGTAGAAACCCTCGACTGTTACGATGAACCTCCAAACCCAAGAAGAGGAAGGACTTCAGCTCCCAAATGCCATCATGATCATCCCCAGTTAGAAGCATGTCATCAACATGCAATAGAAGGATAGTGATACCCTAGGGTCTTCTCTTAACAAAGAGGGAGTAATCAGAGGAACTCTGATTATACCCAGCTACAACAACAACATCCCGGAAGCGCTCAAACCAAGCCCTGGATGCTTGCTTCAGACCATATAGAGACTTCTTTAGGCGACAAACACGTGAAGGATCACTACAATATCCAAGCGAAGGTTTCATGTAGATCGTCTCCTTCAATTCACCATGAAGAAAAGCATTCTTCACATCAAATTGGTAAATAGTCCAGAAATGAACAACAGATATGGCCATAAGAGTCCAAACTGTGGTGATCTTAGCAATCGGGGCAAATGTTTCTTCATAATCAATCCCATATTCCTGACTGTATCCTTGGGCAACTAACCGAGCCTTAGATCAAGGGAACCAACTGACTTCAGTTTGATCATATAGACCCAACGGCTTCCAACAATAGAAGCATCTGGAGGAGCTGGCACAAGCCCCCAAGTATCATTATCATGGAGGGCTTGAATTTCGCAATACATGGCTTCTTTCCACTAAGAACTTCTAATGGCTTGCTAATAAGATCTAGGGATATCTGTTGAAGAAAGTACAGCAGAAAAGGAACTATGGTTTGAAGGAAAACCATAGCGGTCAGGGGGTCGAGAAATACAGGTAAAACGACGAAGTGGAATAACCGAACTACTATCTGAAATAGGAGAATCTTATGTCAAGGTATCACTTACAGAGGATATCGGAGATGGATGCTCTGGACCAAGTGGAAGGGGGGTTGTAGGCGCAGGAGTCAAGACACGTAGCCACTTGCGGGTGAAGACGAGAAAATCTCTCTCAATTGAGGAAGTAGTAGTGTCATCTGAATCAAAGTCCTACAAAACAGAGATGGAAGGAACAATCTAGCAACCCTAGCAAAGAAGGATATATGTTCAAGAAACACAACATTCCGAGAAATCCGAATACAACGAATAGCAGGATCATAGCACAAAAATCCTTTGTGGTCAGGACTATATCCCACAAAGGCACACATGGCAGACTAAGCAGTTAATTTAGATCGTTCACGAACAAGAAGATGAACAAAACAAAGACAACCAAAAACATGAAGACTAGAGAAATCTGGGGGATGACCAAAAAGTTTTCGGAAGGGAGAAGCGTTGCCTAGAACAGAGGGAAGAAAATTGATCAAATACATGACTGTACTAGTTGCTCCTACCCAAAACGAAGTTAGAGTATGAGACTCCTGTAGTAATGTCTGAACAACACTAAAAATATGTCCATTCTTCCGTTCAGCCACACCATTCTACTGTGGAGTGTCTGGGCAACTGCATTGATGCTGAATTCCATAACTCCTCAAGTACGCCAAAAAGTCCCTGTCTCTATATTCTCCCCCTGAATCTGAGCGGAGGATAGTCACATTGCACTTGAATCGATTTTGCACAATAGTATGAAATAATTTAAATGCACCAAAGACTTCTGATTTGTGCCACAGAAAATAAATCCAAGAATATCTGGTACAATCATCTATAAAAAATACAAAATATTTATATCCCAATCGTTTATGCCATAAATCCAAAATATTATTTCTATAACTCAATAGAGAATCAGAAAAAGAAGAACTAAGTAAAGCTGAGGATGCTCCTGATTGAGTTTTCTTGAACTCCAGCACAAACAGACGGCCCAACCTACGCCCCTTCCCTTTCACCTTCCCAGTGTACTAGTCCTGTATTACTAAGAGGGTTTTGGAGAGAGGAAATGATCTGGTTGGTAACAGTTGAAGGGATAAATCATTGCTACCAATGATGTCTAACTTTTCACCATTGGCAGTAATAATATGTTTATGGTGAGTTTCAGTGGAAGGATTTGGGTGATTGAGGTAGGCTCCTGTCATATGGTTGGTGGCACCTAAATCTATAATCCAAACATGTGAAGAGGAAGAACAATATGCAAAGAACTTACCAGACAAGCCAATAGCAGAGAAAGCAGAGGAAATAACAGAAGACACCAATTGCCAAACCTTTCCTTCATCCATGACACCTGTTGAATCACCCTTCACTAAAGAATCACCCTTGGTGGATACAGTATCTGTTGCTTGTCCATTTGTTGCCTGATAGGCCCGGGGCTGAGTTTTTTTCTAAGAACCCTTAGCTGGTCGGACTGGACAGTTTGGAATGATGTGACCATGTTGCTTGCTATAGGTGCACACATTCTTCTTCTTACAGTGAGATGCAATGTGTCCAAAACCCTTACACTCATAGCACTGGGTTTTGGAGAAGAACTTGGAGGTTGGCTTCTTACCCCCATGAGCAACAAAGGCTGTTTCAGCCCCAACTTCAGCCATCTTCCCATCAAACCCGGCTGCAGTGAGAAGTCTAGTCTCTTCCCTCTGAAGTTCCCCTAAACAGAATCCATATCTGGATGTGCTCCCCTACTCAGAATGTTGGACCTGATTATCTCATATTCAGGTCTAAGTCTCATCAAGAACTACGTCACCTTTCTCTTCTCAAAGTGTTTCTGAAGATATTTCACACACTCTACTATATCCAAGGGTTCAATGTGAACAATCTCATATTCAGCCCATAAATCAAGAAAACCATAATAATATTCTTGTATCCTCCTATCTCCTTGGATATAAGAAAATATTTCTGATTCTATCTGATACTGTTTAGATACGTTGGACTGTTGATAAACTTTTTCCAGATACAAGTACATCTCATAGGCTGTTTTCATTCTCCTCATAGGTACATATATATGATAATCAATAGAACTCATAATCCAAGAAACAAGCTTACCATTATCCAACTTCCATTATTGTAAAGCCTTGGCCTCGATCTCAGCTGGTTTAGTGACCGTTCCATTCAGATATCCTTCTAAACCTTTCCCTTCAACATAAAAGTCAAAATGGAACTTCCACATCCCATAGTTTTGTCCATTCATCTTCACAAGAATGACATTACCTCTGTCTGGAGCCATTACAGCAAGAAAATAGCACAAAATAGGGTTCGGCAGAAGTTTAAAGGAACTAGACTAAAGTAAAACTTGATAAAAAACGAGTGAAATAAGCTGTAATCAAATCCACGAGAGTTAAAAACTGATAAAGAAACCCCTTACTTTCACCAAAGATTGTTCAAGATCCAATAGAAGAAGAAAACTGAACACACAGTCCAAAAAAGGAAAGTCTGGGCACAACCGCCTAGAAGAGAAGTCCAGATCTCTCTCAAAACTTCACGGATCTCAGTAAAACTTCCAGAGTATGTTGAATGGCTAGGCAACAACTCCTTTCAGATCTTGTTGCAAACGGATGTCAAACGAGAGAGATCCAATAAAATCTCTCTTTGGATGCATAGAAAACAGAAAAATGGTTCCTGGAAAGATCAAAACAGTCCAGGACCAATCAGCAGAGATGCAAGTTCTCAATAGAT
Organism: Nelumbo nucifera; assembly: GCF_000365185.1. Next base: position 203,131 of record NW_010729431.1, on the reverse strand, counting down.
CAAGAAAACAAGGTGAATCATAGAGAAAGAAGATCAAAGGGCAGCCTGCTCTGATACCATGTGAACAGTGAACCGAATTGAGAGAAAGAGGAAAACAGAATTAGGGGTGTCAAGAACGGTCGACCCCCACCCTAAAGAGTTTCTTTTATATTAAAGAGATAAAAGATATGTATAGTTACAAGAATGCCCTTACAAGGCTGAAGGAAAAAAAGAACAAATAAAATAATAAGAATACGATACTGTACAACAAGGACTACTCTAATAGTGTACATCAAGGTAATTTTCACAGGTTTCAACATTTTTTTACCAAATGGTGGGTTTCAACAGAATCCGACCCAAATGGTGGTTCAACCAGCTGGATCAATTCTGGGTTGAAAACACTGTTACATGTGAGCTAATGTGGTAAAAGACACTTCTTCAAGAGATAGTTTTTTCTCATACCACTTCCTATGCATCTTCATTGTGACAATCAAGATGCCATTAGCTTGGAAGTGTTTCATGAGAGGACAGAACACATTGAGGTGATTGCCATTTTATTTGTGAAAAGATTCAAAACACAAAGAAAATTAAAAAAAAAAAAAAGAAAAAAAAACAACCTGTAAATGGAACCACTGGTTGAACCACTTTTAGACATTTAAAACTAAAGACTAGACCGACCTAACTAACCATGACCTTTAAAATGACCACATTACCTATTCCTAAGCATAAACTCAATAAAACTGAGCATTCACTCTCAACTTGCTGCATACAGCAATTCCATTGATTGACAAGTTCTTAGCATACCTACCCTTGTGCATGTTTGTGTGTATGTGTTTCCAAGTGCTTTCTGTGAAGCATCCCCAACTCACATGTGCCTAAGAGTTTGTTGAGCAAATTCAGACACATGCAAGCAGAAAAAGATGCAAAGAGCCATTAACATCAAAACCACCAAAGGAAGAAAACATGCTCAATCATTTAACCAAACAATTTGCTTGTTGAGTAAAGTAGAGAAAATCCACAGAAATAATAGATTGCACATTGCAGAGATAATGCAATAAATGATGAACACTACACATTAAACTAACCTTCTTGAGAAATCCAGCACCGAATGCTCTAGTGACCTTCAATTGTCCCTTCACCCTATCATTCAAGATGGCTTGGCTGTCATCAACGTGCTCTGCTTTGACTCTCAGAACTTCCTACAACATTTAAACAAAGAATAGCTGATCAAAATAAAAACATTTAAACAAAGAGTACAACAAGGTCATTCTTGTTATATTTATCTCAGTGCTTTAGTATTTAAAATGTCTTGATTAGTTGTCTCCTCAGAGGATATAAAATAATAGAATTCATTAGCATACAGTAATGTTTCTTTGCAACAATCTTCACAGTTGGCTCCTGGTAACAAAAGTAAGAATGCAAGAAACAACAATAGAAAACTATCACAAGCATGTTTCTATTTGACATGGTTGCAAAAGTTGCTAAATAGGGGAAGAGCAAGGATTTCAAAATGTACAATGGATTTTATTTACAGACTTGCATACAATTGACTTTTATAGTAAAAACAATTAGCCACACTTCAGTTCCCTCACATAGAAATCTAATCCTGCAGTTGACTACTTACCGGTGTGTAAGCAACGACTACGCACCTAGTATGCCTTTACTTCTTCCACCCTAGATTGAATAATTCCTATCCAAACCACATTAAAAATGAATAGACTAGACTCTTCACACTGCAATTTGATTTCAAATCTCAAAATTCTAATGTCAGTGATCTCCATAATAATGGATTCTGACTAACTTGCATTTATGTTCTGTTGCCTTCAAAAATCAACATGGCAACCTCTTTTAGGACTAGAATATTGCAGAAAAGGGTATAAGAAGAAGAAGAGGAAGGAGGATCTCATCTTTTTTTTTTTGTTTCTTTTTTGATAAATAATAATAATAATAATAATAAATTATTAAGAAACAGGAACATTAGAAAGAGAGCATCCATACAGACATTTGAGGTGCCGCTTCCATTACGAAAACAGAGTTACAACTGAGCCCAAAACAACCGAGACTAATGCACCCCTTGCTTAGCTAAATAATCAGCCAACCCATTAGCTGGATCCCCTTTCCCATTGTACTAATAGTCATATCTCTAATCAGCCATCTAACTTTTCATTACTTTCCTGTATTTCCAGATCACTGTATCCAGTTCCTTCAACCATCCAACTATTTCCAGACCACTGTATCCGGTTCCTTCAACCATCCAACTATCAGCTTAGAGTCTACTTCAACTAACAGCCTATCACAGTTAACTCTCTAGCAACCTGTACTCCTTGCATTACTGCTTGGAACTCAGCATGCACCAAATCCCCTACTCAACAAGACCTGAAAATAAAGAAAGAATGTGCCTTTTGGAATTTCTAAATACTCCTCCTATACCCGCTGGCCCCGGATTTCCTAGGCTGCTGCCATCATAATTTAATTTCACAAAACTTTCTTCAGGGGGTATCCAAGCTACAACAGGTTTATCTTTAACAATCGAGCTATTTGCCACAAACTTCCAATTCTGCCCAGTGTAAAGTGCAAGGTACAAAAAAAAAACACACAAGGGCCATTTTCCGCCCGAAGCATGCGCCTTTTTTGAAGCAAGGTGCAAAAAATGCAAAAAAAATAAAAATTTCAAAAAAAACAAAAAAATATATAAAAAATGCCAAAAACTTAAAAATATTAAGCACATTATTAATTAAAAATATAAACATAAATTTTAAAATAAATGCTTTGAAAAACCTATTCAAATTAAAATACATAAACACAACATGTAAAACATAATTAAAATGAAAGTTTAAAAATAAAATCAAGCATAACATATAAAACATATTCAAGCATATAAATTCTTAATCTCTTTATTTTTTTCCCAATTGCATTACTTCAAATAGCTACTGTTATGTTAAACATTATGCGTTCGTGATTCTATGAGCTACCTTTGTACCAAGCCCCCCAAGGCAAGCCCAAACAAGTCCATATCGGGGTTTTAAATTTGTAACCCCTATAAAAACGGTTTTATAACTTTAAGTATGTCATAAAAATATCTTTCATTGCAAGGTGCGAACAAGCGGGTTGGTAAGGTCTCCTGCTGGTCATAGCGGAGACTAGGGATCAAATCCCACCTGCACCTAGGTTGGGTGGGGGTATGAGCTACCCCTGTTGTGTAGCCCTTCAAAAAAAATCAAAAAAATAATAATAATAAATATCATTTATTAGGATGAATGAATGAGCAACATTAGCAAAATTTGGGGTTTTCGGAGCCACCAACCCAACTGTTAAACACCAAAAAAACAGAAAAAATGCAAAGATTTTCAAAAGGCACATGCTTAGGCTGAAGCACAAGGAGCACCAAGTGTGTGCCTTTTTGAAAGTGTTACACCTGGGACGTGCGCCTAGGCGTGCCTTTTAAATCACTGATTCTATGATATAACATCAAAGGAATAGTCTGAAAATCTATTGATTTAGCCCAATGTATAGCCCTGTTAATTATACATCACAAACTGCCTCCACATTCCTTTCCTTAACATTAAAGATTTTGGCATTTCTTTCCTCCCACACCGTCCAAACCAAGGCAGCCCGTGCACATCTCCACAACTTTACCTCTTCTCTTCAGCCATTTGAAGGTTGTAAGGTCAAAAAGGCTACCAATCTATAGGGGCACATTCCACTTGTAACCAAAAGGACCGAAAAGCTTTTCCCAAAGGCTTACAACAAAGGGGCAGGAGATTAGAAGGTGGTAACAACTTTCTCCACTAGTTTTGAAAAGGGTACACCACTTTGGAGAAATACAAAGGCGAGGTCATATTTTTGTATACTTTCTATGAAAGATATTTTGTATCAAGAAGAATGAAGATGCATAACAACACTAACCAGGGGAGGGGGGTGGGAATCCAATCGAAGCGAAGGCGAGCTCACTTTACTCGCTCTCCTAAGTGGACCCGGACCCCTTGGCACAAAAAACCAAATAGGGC
>NW_010729431.1:170168-199110 GCF_000365185.1 Nelumbo nucifera | reverse complement strand
TGGTCCAAACTTTATTTCCCTTATCTTCCCTTTCTTTTTTTTCCCTGTCTTCTCTTTCCCTCTTTCTTTCTTTCCTTTCCCTTTATTTTTGCATGGGGTGTGCATAAGGCATTTGAAGCGTACACCTGAAGCACACACCTCATGGAAAAGACATTTGAGGTGCATGTCTCATGCACTTGAGACTCACGCCTCAGAGGCATCAATGCCTCATAGTATGCACCTCACAGCCTTTTGGGAAGGTGCCTTGTCTATAAGCGCACCTCCAATCATACGCCACCCATGCTTTTTAAAACATTGAATGCAATGCAACATACACAAGTTTATATTTAATATATAAATTATATATTTCAGGAAATTTTCCCACAAAAAATTCGAGCTTTCTATAGGGAAGCTTTCCTTGATAAGGTAAATACGTGTGATATGCTACAAAAAAGAATGCATTTTTCTTGCCTCTCTCCTCATATATGTTTCTTATGTAGGGATAGTAGAGAGACCCTCTCCCATTTATTAATCTCTTGTTCCTTTATACTTTGCATTTGGGAGTTTTCTATTCTCTTTTTGGCTGCAAGTGGGACCCTCTCAAGAGGTGTTGGACATTTTCAACCAAAACTTCTTGAAGCAACCAAAGAAAAGAGGGAGAGTATTGTGGAGAGCTACAAAAGGCAGCAATTAGTTGGGTAGTGTGGGAAGAAAGGAACAACAGAATCTTACTGGAAAGAGCAGAACTTTGGAGGAGGTAATAGACTACATAAAAGTGAAGGTTGCACTTTGGGTAAAGACTTTGGACTGCTTCCAGAATTTCTCAGTCATTGATATACTAAGAGTTTGGTCTAAGGTAGCAAAATCCCATAGATATAAGAGAGAATAAGAGTGGAATGGAAATCCCAAAAAGGCAATAATAAAGTAATGTTGAACTTTGATGGGAGCTCCTTGGGTAACCCAGGTGTGGCAAGCATAGGCGTTGTAATCAGAAACTCTGAGAGCAAGATCTTTGCCTTATATTCAAGGCCACTTGGTATTGATAATTCTCTGAAGGCTGAATTGATGGAATTGCTACAAGGACTGCGGTTAGCAAAACAACTGGGCCTTAGATAGTTGGAGGTGGAAAGGGACTCAAAAGTAATTATCTCATGGGCAAGTTGTAATAGACATACCCCATGGACTCTTAAATATGTCTTCAAGGAAGTGGAAAGGATTGCAAAGGATATAAATGCTGAATTCAAGTGGGTGAGAAGAAGTGCAAATGGGTTAGCGGATTCCCTTTCTAAGCAAGGGACTACAAGGCTATAGCTTTTTGGGGCTTGATTGTAAACCACCTTTGGTTTGTTTTGGGATGACCATTTGGTCATCAAGTTGTACTACTCACATATATAATTAATTTAATAAAACTACCTTTTTGCTGATAAGAAAATAATATATTGCAGGCTGGGTCAGGCTGGAAGTGTTGGGCCCAGGCATGGCCCTAAATATTTCGAGCCTAATGCGGGCCTAGGTGAGGCCACATTTGGACACAAAAATCTAAACCTGGCCCAAGCTCAAAAATTCCCAAGCTGAAAATTATCACCCCTAATGCATAGAAAGACCACGTTGTCGATTAGGAGACTGCACAAGCAAAGAGGTTGGGACCTTGGCATGAAAAACAATGCTTTTTTTTAATAGATATGAAAAATGATGCTTTTATTGCTAATTCTTTTTGGGGTCATTAGACAAGATGAATTTTGATGGTTGCAGCTTAGGGAACCCAGGGAGTATAGGTATAAGGAGTCTTCAGAGTTTAGACATCATGATGTGTAATAGCACTCTATTCTTGGGAAGAAAGGAACACCAGAATCTTTTGTGAAAAAGAAAGGAGCTTCTCGGAAGTTAAAGAATGTATTTTGATAAGGGCAATTCAGTGGCTGAAAACTCTAAAGATCTTTGGTGCATACTTTTTTGATGACCTATGGAGAAGTTGGTTAGCAGTGGCTAATACTTCTAACAGAAAGGACAGACATGGGGTTGAATGGATGCCACCAGGGGAGGAGTTTATCAAGCTGAACTTTGACGGAAGTAGCTAAGGAAATCCAGGACCTTCAGGCATAGGAGGAGTGCTGCAAAACAAAAATAGTAATGTGATATCTTTGTACTCAGGTCCTGCGGGTGTGGGAGACTCTTTAAGGGCCGAATTACTGGCTGCTATACAAGGAATCCAGCTTGCAAATCAGCTAGGCATAGAGCATCTGATTATTGAAGGAGATTCCCAGGTGATAGTGGGTTTGCTGAAGGATCCAGACACTGTGATTTGGGGTTTTAGAGATCTTCTCAAAAAGGTTAAATGGTTAACAAAGAATATGACAATCAGAGTTCAGTGGGTAGGCAGATCAGCAAAATCATTGGCTGATTCACTTGCAAAACAAGGGGTTTCCTGGGATACTTTATTTTGGGCTTCAGTGTAATTTCTTTTGTACTTATAATTCTATAATTAGCTTTAAAGGAAATGTCGCATCTCGTGCCTTTCCATGGGTTGCATGTAACTCTTATTTGCTGGTTTAATAAAATTTCACTCATTTATCAAAAAAAAAAAAGCACTCTATTCAGGAACCATAGGACATGGAGATTAAACTAGGGCTGAATTGATGGTGTTTTTACATGGTCTAAGATTCAGCATGAATTTAAATTCCAGGAACAACATTGTGGAGGGGGGTTTCAAGGTGGTGGTGGGATGGTTAAGGAATAATGCTTCAGGCACGGATATATAGAACTATTTTGGGGAAAGACACCAGGGAGAGGCTGATGTATGTATTGTTTGGGAAGATAGTGTATGCTACTCTAAATTGTAAAATGTAAATTTGTACACTTTGTTTATACGATAAATAAAGTTCTGGATTGTTGCTGATAAAAGAATTACAATGGAGGCAGAAAACTGACATATATTCATTAATATATTGTTAGGCAAAGATAGTCTCTGCTAGATGTATTTTGGTAAGAAAGCTACTGAAATAGATTCAGTAAGATAAATGCAGAAAATGTACATGACAATGTACACAGTATACAAGAAGTTAGAAAGGAATAAGATTGTTACCATACCAAAAAGAAATCCTTCCCAGACCATCTGCTACATTCTTTCAATTGGAAAGAGTTTAGTTTGTATTTGATCTTATTAAGACAACCTACCAATTTCCAAAGACCTGAACTTACGCCATTGGCCCATCTAATTGCATTAGCTGAAAAACCAATACCATATGGAAAAGCAGGGTGCATCCTTTCTGCTATCCTTGAACCAGTGAGAACAATCATTGAACCACCAAAAAAATTAGCAATGCTAGTCAACCCAAAATTTTACCATGAACCAAGGACTGAGGGTGCATCCTCAATCCTTTCTGCCCATCTGATCTTGAGAGAGTAGTATCATTTTAATACGGAGTTATGGATTGAAGAATTGAGGATCTAAACCAAGTTACTAAGATGCCTTTGAATTCCTTGGATCCAAGGGTGGAGAAGGAAGATGACATAACATCCCTTGTGGCCTCAAGGTAATGGGAGGATTGCTAACCCAATAGGAAAAGAAAGTATCAGATGCCCATGGAAAGCAAGTATTGCAATCTACCCTACCTTCATCCAAAATAAAATGTATGATCCTACCTCGGGTAATAAAACCAGACTTTGGAAAAAGCTATGGTTGGGTGGGGTGGGTGCAGGGAATAGACCATTATGCTTACTGTTCCCAAGAATTTTCCATTTGTCAAACATAATAACCAAATTCAATTCTGACATGGTGTCTTTTGAAAACTGGGACATCTCATGGGATCTAGATTTAAGGGGAGGACTAAAGGATTGTGAATGTGAACTGGGGAAGTCAATACTCATAAAAAAACCTTTATAACCCAAATTAGCGAAGATCATTGAGTGTGGGCTCTTAACACTAGGAGAACCTTTTCTTGCGAGTCCTACAAGACACTAGACCCGCTCTCTAAAAACTCCCTTGGACTCCCTTTCAAGGATGTGCGTGGAAAGGTCCTTCCCCTCTTGAAGTTGAAGGTTTTCATTAAGGAAGCATCCTTAACACCAGTTAGTGATGCAGCAGGGATAGAATAAACAAGCACAAGCTAGAAAGAGAGATGCAGAGAGGGAGGAGAAAGGGTAGAGAGAGCTATGAGAGAAGAAATCCAAAGGAATCACAAGGGTCCTACAACCACTCTGGGTTTCTAGGAATCACCCCATACAACAAACTTGCAAAAGAGCTCTAAAGAAATCTTCATTAGCTTCAAAAGGAAGAGAATACAATTTTTATAGAGACTTGTGTGGCCCGGAATACTAGTCATCATAATTACAAAAATGTCACTCCTTGTCTTGTGCATCAAGAAATACAATATCTTTCTACCTACTAATGCAAAAATATGAAAATTGAAAGATGAGCCCTACTAAACTAAAACAACAAGATACTATGAACCAGGCCCACATGGGATCAGACAAAATGATTATACATACCCCTACTACCCAAAAATATAGAAATACATAAAACTTTCAGAAAATTCCATTTTTGACGCATCATTCTCCCCTGGTTCAAAAAACCTCGTACTCAAGTTTTGAAGAACTTAAGGATGATAAGTCGATATACCTAAATGGAAAAAGGAGTAGGAGTTTTTGTAGCTATTTCAAGACACTTGTGGACTGTAGAGTAGATGCTATACACATAGCTAGAAAAGGATCTTGAAAGCAATGTGTGTCTGAAATACAGCTTTTCATAACCTTCTTCATTAAATCATTAATAACATTAGCTTCTTGAACACTTATCATCAATCAGCCTATCTCGTGGTAAATCTTCCCCTTGCTTATCACTACAAATTTTAATATCAACAACCTCAGTTACTTATCTAAAAAAAAATATCAACAATCTCAATTGTAGCACTTGGAACTTTCCTTCAATCTCTAGTTGAGGTCCTTAGAAACCACCACCTCTATGTGTTCAGATATCCTTGGTTCTTCAACAAACTCTTGGGCTTCTTCCATTATTGATTTTGGTGGATCCAGCTGAGCTTGTAAGGTAAAGTCATGACTTATTTCCATACCAAGATCTACTATGACCAACACACTTGCATTTTGCACCTGAAGTTGATCATGGGTGTTGGAAGCTCTTTCTTCAAAAACTCCCATATTTTCATGGCCTGCACCATTTTGATCTTTAATGTTTACAACTTCTATAGGTTGAAATTCTAGTTGTTTAGCTTCATCACAACTTTACCTCTAAGATGGGCATCAACAATGCAAGGAATCATCTTCTTTATCTTCAACTTTGTACCTTCTTCTCATTGGCTTCAAATTCTTTGTTGTAACTTGTTGCCTCTCTATCTTGAGCAAGGTTCAAAATATCGATACATGCTGATATGCCACTACCCCCTGAACCTTGATACCTGTATCAATGTTCACTTCTCCATTTTTTTAGTTTTTTTTTTTCAATCTGGTTCAGAGGGGTCAGTTTAAGGCCCGTCTACCCCCTGAACCATGGTCTTACCCGAAACACCCACTATAGAGGCATATTGAGAAGCCCCCGATACGATACGTATCGGCCAATACGGCCCAATACGTATCAAAATTTTGAACCTTGATCTTGAGAGCCAATACAAAAGCATGATCAAAGTCATAAATTTGAACTGTAGACAATTCCATTCGTGAAACAAACTAATTTGTGCCTTTCAATTTCTGTAATGTCACATCTAATATATAATTCATCAAACTTATGCATTTATTGAATTACAAATAGCATACCTTGCTTGAGACTAGTCAACTCCATATATAGATCATCATGGAAGTATTGTGGAATGTTCTTTTCTTGTGTACGCCGCTACATCTCTGCCCATGTAGTAATAAAATATGCAGCATTATTTTCTAGGCATTGCTCAAGAGTTCACCATACTTTAGCATGACCCAGGAACTCCATGTGTGCAAATCTAATTGTTTGTTTGTTAGACATATCATGCCAATCCCTTCTAGTTGAGCAACCTAATCAAAGAATGATTGCAAGTCATCATCTCCTTTGAAATTTGGTATTTCCCTTTTTCTTCTAACCTTCTTGGAAACCTTACTCTTGTAGTTGACATTATTGGATATGCATTGGTCCACCAGCTTCTCAAATAAGTGAACTAGAGACCCTTTGTATGGTTGAAAGACCCGATCATCATTAATCCTAGACCCATAAGCTTGTTTAGAAGATACCCTAGGCTTACAGCATCATCACTTTGTGAGAATATAGCAACTAACCATTAGCTCTAATACCAAAACTGATGTAGCAGAACTAGGACAAATAAGTACAAGCTAGAAGAGACAAGTATAGAGAAAAAGTAGAAAGGGTAGAGAAAGAAATCCCAAGGAATCGCTACAAGGGTCCTAGAATCACTCTAGGGTTTGTAGGAATCACTCTCAACAAACTTGCAAAAGAGCTCTTCAGAAATCTTCATTGGCCTCAAAAGGAAGAGAATACATCTATTTATAGAGTGACTTGTATGGCCCGGAATACTGGTCACCATAATTACAAAAATGCCACTCCTTATCTTGTGCATCAAGAAATACAATAACTTTCTACCTACTAATGCAAATAAACTGAAAATTGAAAGATAAGCCCTACTGAACTAAAAGAACAAGATCTCATGGACCAGGCACACATGGGATTGGACAAAATGACGAAAATACCCCTTTTGTCTAAAAATATAGAAATACATAAAACTTTCACAAATTTCCAATTTTGACTCTTAGATCTTGCATCAATTAGATACTTCAAAGGAGACTGAATTGGTATTTGTCCCCTCATGTTTGTATCCTTTGATTCAAAGATGGGAAGAATGTCAATCATTCATTACATCTTGCTCCTCTGCAGTAAAGGTTTGGACTTACTTGTTTTGCTTATTTGGTTGTACATGTCTTGCTCCACAAGACATGGTTGAATTATTTGCTTCTCATCAACTACCATCATATAAAAAGTGGAAAATTAATGTGACAGTAAATCAGAGCAACAATCATATAGAATGTGAGAAACTTTAATGAAAAAGCAGGAAGCGAACACTTTGTAGAGAACATAGTGTAATGATTGCACATTGTTTAATGGCAAGAGAAGAGTTCAAAGGAAATTAGGAATGACAATAGACTCCATTCTCAAACACTGGGATGCAGTAACAAGTTATGCACCAAGAAGATAACCCAGAATGATGCAACGGAATATAACCCAGAATGAAACTCAATTTTAATATTGTTGTCTAGACAATCTAGGACCATCTAGAATTGGAAGAGCAATTAGAAATTATGAAGTCAAACTCCTGCTTAATTACTGTGGAGTAACTGGAGAACACTTTGAAGGCTAAAACAATAGCACCTCTCCAATGATTCGAGCTGAGCAGTTCAATGGACTGGTCAACTAAGCTGATTTAATCATGGAAGATGACCACAAAGTTGTGATATGGCTTGCATTAGAAGAACAAGGTCCTTAGAGTCTAAGACATCTGATAATAGAAATCAAACTACAGACAACAAACCACTTGTTCAATTGGATTCATAGGTCAGCAAACAATCTAGCAGATATGCCTGTCAGGGTGGGTTTGAATAAAAACTTTTTGGACTAGGGTTTAATAGACAAAATCTGTTTTGGACAAAAGTGTGATTCTATTGTAACCTTGGGCTGTTGGGATGTTCCAACCTGCTTTTACTAAATCCTATTTACTTCTCCTGATAAAAATTTATTTGCTAATAAAAAAAAAAGTTTTTATTGGTAATGGAGAATATTTCATCTCAGAAAGAAGACTATAAATTCCAAAATTTGAATGTAGGACTAGTACAAGCGCTTATTTTGCTAGTGAATCCGCTATCCAATTTGCTGTTCTAACCCATTCTGGAAAGATATTCAGTTCTTTTGATAAACAATCTCTTTCTTCAAATGAATGACTGTGTATCCAAGGGACTGCACTCTTGTTACTTATCCAAGATATTACCCACATCGAATCACCTTCTACTTCCAAATGTTGAAATCCAAGCTGCTTTGCTAATCTTAGTCCTTGCATTAAAGCCATTAATTCTTCTTTCAACAAGTTCCCACCCTGCCCTAGAAACCTCTGAATACACCCCCCTACCTGCCCACCCCGGATTCCCCAAGGGACACCCATCTGCAATTGGTTCCAAGTACATAGCCACCACCCTGCCCAAGAAATCTCTGAACAAGTTCAATTTTATTGTATTATTTGTTGGGGCATTCCCCTCTATAATCACCCTATCCTTAGTTTTAGCTGATTGTGCCACTTCAATCCATGATCTTAAAAAGTCATTTGCTGTGAAAGTTTGAAATACTTCCACTGTCTTTACCCAATGTGAACTTTAATCTTTATGCTTTCCACTAATTCTTCCTTGGATTTGCCATTCTTTTTAAATATCTCTCATTCCTTTCTTTCCCAAATAGTCCACACCACTGCTGCCCTAGTTGCCTTCCGCATGATCCTTCCTCTCTTCTTTGGTTGCCTCAGGAAGCTTGGATTGAAAAGACTTACCACATCTAGGAGAGGAACCCACCTGCATCCAAAGAGAGAACAAAAAAACTCCCAAACATAAAGCACAAAAGGACAGGAGATTAGCAAACGAGGAATGGTCTCACTACTAACTTTGCAAAGTATAAGGAGAAGATAAATATTTATGAGACCGTTTTTGAAGTATATCACAATTATTGATCTTTCCAAGGAATACTTCCCAACATAAAGCTTGGACTTTTGGTGAATAGGCTTGCTCCAAATCTCTTTCACCAAGAAGTTCTCCTCCAAATTATTAGGTTGTAATAGGGTATTGAAGAAGGAAGCACAAGTGAATAAGCCATCAGGAGAAATTGACCAATTCTTTTGTCCTCCAAGTTAGGTTCCATAAAGACTGATTCCAAGATGGCCAACAACTGATCAAGGGAAGCACATTCATTGTCCCTTAAATCCCTCTTGAAACCAAAGTCCCAATGTAACCCTAAGTGGGAGGCTACCCCAAATTTTGACACAGGTTCAAATTTATAGTTAGAGAGTGTATAAAGTAAAGGGAATTGCAATTTGAGGGGAGCCTCACCTACCCAAAGATCTTCCCAGAAGAGGACTCTGTTCCCACAACTCACATCAAAGTGAGTAAAATTAAGAAAGATCAGGAGTACCTCTTGAATTGATTTCCAAGGGGAAGTTACAGAGTAGTGAACCTAATTCCTATGAATCAGGTTTTCAGTTCCTAAACCACCTTGCTCCTTCAGTTTGGTAACTTTTTCCCATTTAACCAAGTGATTCTTTCTTTCTTCCCCCAATTCCCACAAGAAGTCCCTCATGTGTTTTTTAGTTGCTTGGCCACTTTAACTAGAATACAAAAGGTAGACAAGTAGTAAATGGGTAAGTTAGCCATTCTGGATTTAATTAAGTTATTCTTCTACCCATTGAAATGCAGTTTCTTTTCCGCAATGCCAACTTGTAAATTCCTCCATCACAAGTTTCTAGAAGTCTATTGTTCTCAGGTTCCCCCCTAATAGAAGTCCTAGGTACTCCAAAGCACACTCATCGTTCTCGGGTTACCTACTAATAAAAAACACTTTCCTATGCTCTCCAGATATCTACATATGTTATGGGTTTCTAGAGTAGAACATTCCCCAAGAGTCTTTCACCAACTGACTTCCATTAAAATGTAGATCAAACTACTAGTATCCAAAATGAACCACTTGTACTAATGGATTCCCAGGTCAGGAAAAGACCTAGCAGATATGTTGGCTACGGTGGGAGTGAATAAAGACTTTGAACTGGGGATTGCCTGGTCCTGTGAGGGATATCTCCAAAGGACATTCTCAAAAGTTGTAATTCTATATGGTCTGCAATGAGCTTGCTTGTACTAGTTCTACATTCCAAAATTAGACCCTATGGTTTTCTTTTCTGAAATAAATAGCAGAATATCTAAATAAGCCCTCAGGCCTCAGCTCATGAAGCTGTTCTCAGGAAGGTTATTAGCACAGTTCTTTCCTGATTGTCTGTTAAGAGGAGTTCAGAGAAGTCATATCCTCATCCTTGTTTTATGTTAATCACTTCGGCATGCTTAATAAACAAATTGTTGCTTCTCTTTTTGTGGATCTCAATGCATCCCTTGAGATTTTAATGCAATACCTTATTTCGGCATGCTGAATATCTTTATGCGTGCTTGTTCCATTGAGATTTTAATGCAATACCTTACTTTTTTCGCAGATGCAAACACAGAGCTTAAGACATTCAATCAGGGAAACATAATCAAGAGCCTTGGTCACAACAGTGAACAACTCATTCTAACGAATTCATAGGTTTGCCAACTTATTAGCAGTTAGACTTGCTAGGGTGAACCCAGATGAGTCTGTTGTCCTGGGAATCTGACATTCCAGGATAGTATGTTGGTGTAATTTGTTACCTTGATTGTTATGTTTTCTGCCTATTTGAGGTAGCTTTTCTTTTTCCTAGTTTTCATTTTGTAGGTAAAAGGTGTTTGTATTGCCATTTTGGTTACACCACTCTTCATCTGCTTGTCTCCTCTCCCCACTTGTGAGGATTTGGGAGCACTTATTTACATTGTTGGGGCAAGATGTAAGGGTGGAAACAAATTGAGCTTTTTACTAGCTATTCACGCTCGACTCGTGAAAAGATCAATTCAGCTCAGTTTAACCAAAATAAATGTAATAAAAATATAAACTTCAATTTTAAAATAAATGTTTTAAAAAACCTATTATCTAAATTAAAATACATAAACATAACATGTAAATCGTATTCAAAATAAAACTTAAAAACAAAATCAAGCATATAAAACATTTTCAAGCATGTAAAACCCAAAATCTCTTTTTTCTTCAATTGCAATACTTCAAATAGCTAATCTGGTGTAAAACATCGTGTTTTCCTAATTCTACGAGCCACCTTTGTACCAAACCCCTCAAGGCAACAAAAATCACAAAAAATAAAAAAAGGCACACACCTGTGCTGAAGCACCAGGTGCTTACCTTTTGAAAGTGCCGTGCCTAAGGCCTAGGCGAGGCACATACCTTAAAATGCACCTCACCTGAGCACCTAGTCACACCTTTTAAATCACAGCGACAAAGCTAAGCTATTTTAAGTTTTTCACAATTTACTCCTAGAGCTTCAGCCCTTTCTTCTCATGTTTTTCAGGCACATTTTGGGGAGAGAACCAGGGAGGGCGAATATGGGATTTGATCCTAGCTCAGGGGAGACTACATCTACTTGTTTATCATTAGCAGGAACTACATGCACAGACTTTTTTGCTTTTGGTTCATAAGACCTCCATTCAGATTGATCATCTTTTGCCAAGCATAAGATCAGCATCCTCTCTACCCATATAAATCATCTGATATACATCCCCAATTGAAGAGGTAAGCAATTCAAAGGTAATGTTTTAAGAGTGCAAGGTGCAAAAACAGCATAAGGGGATTTTGGCACCCGAGGCACAGGGCACAAGGTGAGGTGCAAACTTTTGAAAAAAAAATCAAAAAGTTAAAAAAAAAATGCAATAATACATAAAAATGCAAAATTGAATTTTAAAAGAAATTAAATGGTTTAAAAAACCTACTGGCTCAAATTAAAAAACATAAAGCATGACATATAAAATATATTCAAAGTAAAAAATGTCAAAGTGAAAGCAAACATATGTAGATCATACCAAAGTGCTTCAAGCACAAAACAATTCAAACCTGTGAAACTTTCAATGTGGTTATTTATCTCCTAGTTGCATACTTCAGGTAGCCAGTGTGATGTTAAACATCTTGTTTTCCTAATCTTTGAAGATTGGCCCTCAGCCTCCATTATAAAGACCCCTTGAGGCAAGCCCAAACAAGTGTATGCAGGGGTTTGGGGAATTACCTCTCACCTAAATGCTTGACCCGTATATAGAAAGGAGGGTAGGCGTTGGCGCAAAGGTTGGGTTGCTCCATTGAGACCTGGGTGATCAGGGTTCAAATCTTGGAAAAAGTCTCTCTGTGTATCTGCAGGGATAAGGCTGCATACATCTGTCCCTCCCCATTATGAGGGAACTGAGGTTTCAGGTATTTAAAAGGTTCTTTTTTTGTTTATTTCAGAAGTTAATAGACCATTACTAGTGCACAAACAGCAATAAAAGATAATTTAGAAGTTGATAAACCATTACAAAACAGTAAAGAATATAAGATTCTACAAAAACAAAAAAAAAAAAAAAACAGAAACAAAAAGGAATATGTAGAAAACCCATATACCTGGGCTGAGTCACAAGGCACATCAGGCACACACCTTTTGAAAGGAAATTGTGCCTTGATCCAGGCAAGGGCGCAAGGCACATGGTGCACCTAGGCATGCCTGAGGTGTGCCTTTTAAAACACTGCTCAAAGGCTGACTTGGACATCTTCCAGCTGAACAAAATAGTAGTGTGGAACCCCAGGATCTTTTCCAGACATCTTCCCTTAATATAAATTTCATTCTCTTGATGACAAGAAAATGTATAAAGTTGGAAAAAAAATCAAGGAAAAAGACAACAAAAAAATGTCCCAAACCCTGGACTCACAGATGTGCGTACTAGCAAAGTAGACATCAGCATAACAGCTTTGACCTCAGTACCTTGTCTAATTAGAAATATGAACTCCCATGAATGCACTTAGGTTACTTAACTTACGGGGACAACAAAGATCAAAATTGGATATCAGTATTTAAAAATGCCCCAAAGACTAAGCATTATTCAGTGAATCCTTGTAAACTGGTGCTGCCAACAGATTCCAAATATGTGAAGAAACAACTGTTTCAAAAGGTATCTGCAAGAAGCAAGAAAAATGCTTCTAGTGCCCTGACACGTAAATGTGCCGACCCATGCCTGTTTGGTCAAATCCATGTAAGAAAATTCTTATAGTGCCACCATCAAATATCAGTATACAACCTGCAATTGTGATGACATGTACCAAATCAAATCCATGAGAAGGATCTGTTCTCTTCTTTGTTCAAGTAAAACTAACTGAAACCATAAGGTCGATGCAATGCTATACAGAAGCCAACACTAAGTATCCAGTCCAAATATGTCAAATTATACTTCCATGGCATAATGGCATCTAATTATGGATTTCTAAATTCTAACACTATTGCATTTTAAGTGACCGAAAGAAAAGCACTAGCCTTAAGGTCAAAAAAGAACATAATTAGTGTTGAGTTCTTGTATATGTTTCACAATCAATTAACATTTTCAAGCAAAATCAGGACTACTGTAAGAAAATGAAAAAGAGGAAAGTTTTATAATACCTCCTCAATACTTGTGCTATGATCAGTAGAAAGTTGAACAGCCCTCATCTTTAATCTGCAAATAGATATCTCTTTATTCTTGTTGATTTTGTTGATTTGGCTGTTCTGGTTATGCATTGGAGACTCCTCTGATATTCTGTCCAGCTCCACACGTACAAGTGATTCCCTTGATCTGTTCCGATGCCTTACATCATCCTTCAGAATATTTGGATTCGGGTGGCGATCATTTGGCCTCTCTTGTGCTAAAATCACACGGCTATCACCAAGGTTCATCACATAGACATCCTGATCCTTCATTAACATTACTAGAACACAGGATCCCATCAGAGCAAGCTCTGGGTTTTTGTCAAGTGCCTTCTCCACCATTTCCATGTAAGCATCCTCAGTGGTTTCAAGTGCTCGAGACATTGCCCTCAAAACTGCATCATGATCAACAAGCCCTGACTTGCATCTCCTCATGGGCCCCACTGGTTCTGCTATTCGCTCATCCACATGAATCTCTTCTCTATGCCAATCATAACTCCAAGGGAACAGCTTCTTACGCAATGACTTCTGCTTTCTGTACATTCTTTTTATCTTTGACCCAATTACAGACTTTCTTGTCCCCTGCCTTTGTTCTGAAAAAGAACACGAAGCCATAGCATCTTGCTCAGATTCCAACCCAATAACCCCACCATCTTCCCGGGAAGTACTAGTATCTTCTGCCAGACAAGTAGAAGTTTCTCCTTTGGGATTCACCAAGGTTGATAGAAGCTGTGCTTGTGATAAGGCCTCTCTTGAATACAATCCATCTGCACTTGCTTGCAAATTGTGCAAACCATTTTTCCAGTTTCCAGTCTCCAAGGCCAAGGTAGAACCTTCAAGATTCCAGCTTTCCAACTGAAGTAGTTCATAAAGCCTCTTGCTTTTCCTACCTTGACCAGCTATTTTTCCATTCATAATGGAATCCGATTCTATGCCTGAAATAGATGGCATTGCATCTGAATCTTCACTCCTTTTCTTATCTGCCTGCAGTTCAATGATTTCCATGGTCGCATCTTTTTCCTCAATTATCTCATTGTTAGATGGTTGGGCCTTTATAGTTCTAGGATCAAGCTCTGAATTACCACAAACAACTTGTTCATGCACTTGATGTTTTGGATGATCCTCTTCCCTGGATTCTGAAGAAGCTGCAGCATTTCCGGCATCAAGAAGTTGGGAATTTGGTTGGTCACTTACAGGTTTATCCTCATAATCCCAAAGCAATCCTTCCATTTCCTTGTCAATAGCCTTATAAAGATGGCCCATAAGAAAATCTGGTGCATCTGGGCCACTAAAGCCATCATATATCCCAACAAACAACCATCCCTGCTCTTCAGACAGCACAACATGAACCCTGTCTTCTCCAGCCTTGCCATGAGCCCATTGCAAGTTGCGGGTATTCCTATACTCGCCTTCTGATAGGCCTACCTCGACACAGTTTCTTGGACCTTCCTGTCGAAACTTTGTCTCCTTGGAGTGCCAGACAAATTGAGTAACTGGATGCAAGAAAAAACGTTGCATCCACCCAGAGCCCACCGATCGTCTTGAGAAGGTCCGAGAGAGGGCACTCCTCATGGGTCTACTTACGCTCCTCATTAAACGCCCAAGACCTGGCTTTCTACGACCATAAGCAAGTGGTGCTGAGAAGTTGGTTTTATCTGCACCGTCTAGAGGACCTGACATGAAGGCTCCCCTTTCAATTGGCCCGGACATAAACCCACCTCCCTTTTCCAAAGGACCAGAAGCAAAACCTCTCTCCAGAGGTCCCGACATGAATCCATTTAAAGGCCCTGAGCCCCGAGGCACCGGCTGCAGGGGTATCGCTGCAAAGGAAGAAGTGCCCTCAAATGATGCAGCAGGCTCTTGTGCATCACTCGCAAAAAGTGCACTCTGATTTCCAGTACGAGCTGTAGAGACATTGGCACTCACGGAAGCCCCCGATATTGTTTTGAATGTTGTTTCAGGAAACCCCCGGTTGGGCTTTTGTAAACCCAATTGGTCTTCTACATTCTCATGGCGAAACGACCCACTTAGTGTTTCAGAATCAAGCGTACTAGAATCAACCGTGAACCTCTCTGAATTCGACGGGGTTATGGCAGGAGAGTCAAGAATCATCGGCCTTACATAGCAGAAGGAATGGCCTAATCCTTCATCCAGTGGCTCTAAGAACTCTAAATCAACCCCACCTTTTCCGCTATCAACTGGAACAAAGCACCTCACCACGCGGGAAGTGCTGTTCCCCATCACGGACCAAACTAGATAGGAGACCTCCGGAATGGAAGATTTCTGTGGCTTTGCACCATGAGCAGGTACAACGGAAAGTAGCTTAAAGGAAACAGAGGAAACCCAACAAATCCCTCTGCCTGGTGGGTGTTCTGGTGATTATGCATCATCAATATATCAAACTAAAACATTATGAAACCAAGGCCAAGAACACTCTTAGCTTCTCCATTACAACTGAACCAAGACCTCCTCGTGTATTTCTGTAGGTTTACCGATTCTCCGATAAACTAAAAGCACATATAAAGCAGATGTATAGAGCAATAATGATAGAAAGTGAAAGACTCCATCTGACCTCTTGAAGGATCCTTGGACGTCAATGGAGCTCCGGATCGGGCGGCACAGCAAACAGATCGAAGGGTGGAAAGGGCTTCAAATGAAACATCGTCGCCAAGGTAACCAGGTGGTGTTTCAGGAATCTGAGAAACCAGATAAGAAAACAAGCCAAGATGTAGAGGAAATACAACAGATTTAAAATAGGAAAAAAAAACATGTAAAGATGGAGCTGTATAAGAGCTAAAGTGAGAAGAAACAGTCAACCCAGATGAGAATTTGAGTTAATAAAGAAGAAGAGAGGACTAGGATTTGGGAGATGAGAGAAACAGGAACCCAAGTGACAAGAGAAAAGAATGGGAAAGAAGAGCAGGAAACGAGGTTTTTTTTTCAATTTTTTATTAATATTTTTTGGTCTGATGATGAATCTATTTTGAGTTCATCAAGGAGACTCTCTCTTTCTTGGGGTTTTCAAATGGTTTGGGAGGGTAAAAAGAAATTAAATCAAGTAGAAGGGTTGAAACAGTTACATAGGTTTTGTTGCAAAGAGAGCACTGGAGAAGCTGCCCAAATAAAATAAAAGAAAAGCCATTTCATTTGTGGAAGAGCTCTGTGTACGGGTGAATTGTGGGTTGAGAAAAACACTGAAAAAGGGAAGATCTCGTACAAAACAACGATCAAGTGTGGTCGAACTGCATCAGCATTGAACTACATCCTGCTCCTGCTCCCAAAGATGAAACCACCCTCGTCTATTGTGGTACTGCTGGAGCCCACCTAACACCAATCCGCTATTATCAAAAATTAAAGGGAAACACCCTAAATTTAAGTGAGCGCTTTTATTTTTTTTTTTCTATTTTTGCTTTATTTGAATGATTGGTGGTGCAGATACCGTTGGAGTCAATAAATAGCCACTTTCCACCATCACCATCAGCACCACTCTCTTGCCCATGGTCGTCCTCGTGCTGAAAGACATGGATGGATGGGGATTATAAAGCTTCAAACCTACTTAGCATTCAAAAATAATAAATTTTCGGTTTATATTTTTTTTACAGGTTGATGACCATACCCTAAATAATAGAGAGTGGGTTAAATAATCCGTGGCTACCCTCAAGAAGAGAATCCCACTTGTTTAGGGTGATTCATTAAAACAGTAAAAAGAAAAAGAAGAAAAAAAACATCAAACAAGCCAACAATTTAAAAATAAATAAACTTGAATATTTCTTGAACCTATTACTTTTTCAGAAAATTTGAATTTTTATGGGGTGTCGGATGATATAATTGGTTTTGTTTTCAAAAACAAAACCATGTCCCTATTTCTACACAATTAAGGGTAATCCTCCTCCAAGCCCAAATCTTCTACTACAAACTCTTTCCACATCCCTACCACAAGATAGTATAAGAACAGATTGGGAATATCTCCCTTATCATTCACTAGAAATGGCAATGGGTGGGTTCAAGGTGGGGATCATATTCCCCGACTTAGAGATAAATTCCAGTCTACGATGCTGACCTTGATGGAAATAAAAACTATCCTCCATCCCCCAGGGGGGTTCCTTGCAAGGACCTGAATCCTCAAATCTTTTTAATTAGCAGGAATTTTGAAAAAAATAAGTTTACTTAAAATAAAAGAAATTTTTAAAATATAAATAATATTTTAAACATATTTTGATATAAAAATATAAATAATATATATTTAATATATACATATATATAATTAGGGTCGGGTCAGGGTAGGGACTTCATTCCCCGTCCCCAACCCTAACCTCGGTTAGGGGTTCCTATTAATCCCCCATCCCCGAGGTCAGGTACCCGGTGGGAATGGGAAAAATTACCATCTCTACACAGGACAGCATAGGTGTGCATTGGATTTATTACCCATGTCATCTCCCCATTAATTATATTTCATGGGTATGGGGTGTCATAAAATTTTGTGGCAAAAAATTATGGCATTAAACAAAATAGAATGGCTAAATAGTATTCATGTAGCCAACCCCATATGTTTGCAATAAGGCTTGGACAACAATGAACTCACCCCCAACCTTGAAACCAATGCATATATCTGCAATTTTTAAGCTTATTTTCTATAATTTTGACTATGAAGTTAAATTAAAACCTTATTAGTTTTAAAATATAAATACTGTATAGTCATATTTTTATTTGTTTCAATAAAAATGCAAGGCAGATAATACACGATATTTTTTTAATTTATAAATTATATATGCATGCATTTAAATGCTATAGAGAAGTTTACTTTTATTTTATATTGCACATGTAATGTACACATAAAGCACACTGAATTTTATCCTATAAATCCTAACGCTGCGCTTGGAAACAATGTAAATGGAGTGTAATCTTGGTTCAAGGTAAATTTACACTCTAGTTCAGTTTTGCCTGTTTACAGAAAATATATTTTTCAATGCATGTTTATATCGATAATGAGATGTAAAAGTACATCCATAAAAAATAAGTAAATTTGTATTTCAAGTGGGCTTTTGATAAAAAAAAAACGTACTTTATTAGAATTCTTGTTTGCATCCATTGCAGGTAAAAGCTTGTTTGGTAATAAGGTAAATTTGTAAATGCAAAACTAACCCAACTTTGTATTTGCATGAACCGTTTTACACTCTTCATATTTGCATTCACACTCTATTTGCATCGTTTCCAAACGCAGCCTAGATGAAAATGTATTACTTATCAGTTCACATTTAACTATTCATTTTGTGTATGAAACCGGGTTGTTTACTCTATCTTTTATTGTTATAAACTCATGCATGAGCTGGTTTAAAAAAATGTGCTTAGCATGAGATCAATAACCAAGTGAAAAAAAAAACAATTTCAAAATTGAGCCAACAAATATAACTAAAGCTCATGTTAAATACTTTCTTAATGCATTTTATTATTGAACCATAACAATCTATGAAACAAATCTATATTAAATTAATAGAGAGAGAGAGAGAGGGAGCCCATGGAAAAAGGAACAATGATTTCTTTAAATTTTTATAGAGGAGGAAAATTAGTTCATACCATGTATTGGTGGGCAAATTTAGGGAAGAGTAGAAATACAAGTACGTATAGTGTATATACAAGGTTTAGAAATATACTAGATAAGCTTTTGTATTTGCATTCTTCCCAAATGGAGCATTAAGAATTGTCTCATTAGAGTGTAAATATGGAAACAATAAGACCCATGAGAGATTTAAGACTGTTTTTATTAGAGAGTAAATATGAATTTTATGAGAGACAATGAAGACCCATGTTAGAAATGTTTAGTAGATATCTAAATCTAGCTACTAATTTATCTAATCAAGTAGTAGTAAAGTAATCATCATTCATCAATATTTAGAGAATTGAAACCAAAATCGGAATTGGAATCCAAATAGTTTTTCCCCAACCTATTTAGTTAGGCTCGAATCGGATTTGAAATTAGAATTGGTTGGAATGAATTTCTCATTCCAAATATAATGGACATTCTCTCATTCCACTAGAAATGAGAACCAAATTCTGATTCCACTCAACCAAATGATTAAAATTGGAATGATCCATTTTGATTTTGATTCTATACTTCCAATCCCACAAACCAAACTGGCCCTTAATTTGGAAGGATTTGTCACGATAAAGAGAAACCTATGGGGCTGAGTCGTACTCGCCTCACCTGGTGGATTGCCTCGAAAGATCCCCGAGTAAACTTGCAGCTGGGCAGAGAAGGTATGGTATACACAACACTTCCATTAATGGGTGGTTAGATTTAGATGGGCCATCATACGGGATCACCAAGTCAACTCAACATCTTCAGACTGTGGCCCATCTAGTACACATACATAGATGGTCCAAATCTTGCAACAAGCTCAACATATATTACATCCATGCCTGAGTAAAAAAGAGATATAATTAAACATGGTCCACAACCAATAAAGTCATCTATATATTTATTGCTCAGCCTTTGCACTCTCTTATAAACTTATAATTAACTAATTATTCTTTTATTTTTATTTTCTTAACTTGAACATCCATATATATATATATAGACAATGTTTAGAGAACCAAAGACAATAAAAAAAGAGAGAGATTTACGGGTCAGAGGTTTGAGGTCAAAATGTGATGATGTGATAATAACAACAACAATAACATAATATATACATAATAGTATTAATTATATACATGTATTCAATGTATATATTTATATTTTGTTATAACATATATTTTTATTTTAGTTTCAATTTTTATATTAAAATTAAGACCGGATGTTTTTTTTTTTGGCAAAAATAATGAGGCCAAGACGCCTCTGCAAATTTGCATATTAGCTAAAATTAAAATGATAAAAAACTGGCTAATTTTATAAACCAAAGGCTGATTTACTCTAATTGGACTAGCCAGCTGGCCAATTTGTTGATGATAATGGTTGTAGGGGTATGACCAAACTGATGAGGGCCCATGTCACAGTTTAGCCAGTCCAACTGGCTGATCTAGTCCAATTTTCTAAACATTGGAAAATGGGACTATGATGAGTTTATGTTGAAATAAAAAATACATAATGGACATTTGGATTGTGGAGAAAGGGAAAGTGTTCTTACCTTTGTTTGTTCAGTGGCAAAATAAAAAAGAAAAAAGTCCAATGAAATTTAGAAAGTAGTTGCTTTTATTGCCACTAATTAACAAAAATGCACATAATAAAAGAGTAAAAATATGAAAACTATTGTTTGCAAGTATTAACTTTTTGTGCTGCTACTAAAATATTCTGATTTAGATGATGTTTGGTATCGGTGTAGCTTTTGGAAGAAACGGTGTCAGCTCAGCATTAGAGATGTGTTTAACAAAAAAATGCCTAAAAAGTTATTTGGTTGAACCGTTTATCAGATAAATGGCTTTCTCAAAAATCGTGTGAACCATTTATTAAAAAACATCAATTTTGACATTTTTCATTTTCAAGACCGATTTTTCATTGTTTGGCTTATATGGCGCCTAATGGCACTGAGGTGTAAGAAAATCGTACAAAATGTTTAAAGCAGATTTGGTCTCGTTTTTCAAGACAAAATCGTACAAAACATTTATCTTATAAATGCCATCGATACCAAACAACCTCTTAACTTTTATGACTTGAAATGTAAAGCCAAAGAAAATAATAAATAAGTTTTTATCAATTTCAGTGGATAGATATTTTTAGTAGGTATGGTCCTTCAAAATCCACTGATTGAAGGGTAAGTGGAATGTTTTCACTTGTCTGTTTTGTACTTTGTAATTACAGTCTCAAGGTGCATTTCCATTAGGCATCCAATATGTAACTAGTAGATCCTGACAAATACTTCTCACTTTACCCACCAAATCCACAGATATATTGTCTTATGTTGTGTTTGGTTGCAAAGGGAACATAGAAAAAGGGAAACAAATTAAAATTGATCTTCCTTATTTTGACCATATAGCAGGCTAAAAGAGAAAAGAGAAAAGAAAAAGAACTGAGGGAAAAAAAACTAATGACCTCTTTCACTTATCTAAAGAAGATAAGAAAGCTAGGAAAAACAGTAAAAAGAAGCAAAATTGGTCCCACACATTTTTCCACGATCCAACATGGAATCTGGGGTGAAGAAATTGTAAAACAGGCAATGATAAATGGTCCAACATGCATATTTGTTGGGGCTCAGATATGCTACCCATTAGTTGTTTTTACATCTCTATTCATGAAACATTACAGTGAGACTATCTTTCTTATAAGATGTTTTCAATACACAGTGGTGATGCTCTGTAAATAGAATGTGGGAACAAATTGTGAGAGCAGATCCGAAGTGTATTTGTTGTGTGGGCCTTGGAAGAGCAGACCCCCAACTCCACAAGCAGTCAGTCAAAGCACCGATATTCATCACTTTGTCATTTGACTAAATTAACCAGTTCAACTACAGCTAAAGCTTTATTGATGACTGAAAAGCTCCCATATTAATTAATTATCCTTTTCAACACTGTTATTATATATATGATTAAACCATATCTTTGTTTTCTATATTTTCTCTTCCAATGGGCCGTGGACAAACAAGCAACAATTTCTCTTATAAAAAAAAAAGTAACAATTTCTAGAAAGTGGTTGAAGTGGTCACCTCTCAACCCAACCCAAGTCCAATACTCCAATCTCATGAGTCATGCATGAATGTTTTATTTTTTTTTCCTTGAAAAATCTTTCAACCAACCCCCTCATCAATCAATGAAAGAAACAAAACCTCAAGTCAGAAATCAGAAATGGCCATTGAAATATAACAATATTAATTAAAATAAAGACTTAAAAAGGTCCTTCTAGATTACTCACCATTCATTATAATAATTAAGAAACTCTTCTTTATTAATTAGTTAATTGATTATTATTATTATTAAATTAAGGAAATTAAAGGTCCTGGACCTCTCTTGGTGGTGGTGGGTAGATGGATTGAGATGATACTTCGGATGATAGATTACATTTGGCATTTCGATGCACATGCATGTTATCTATTAATTATTATATTATTATCGAAAATTAAAACCCAACTTCTTTTTCTTCTCAAAAATCAAATTATTTTGTGTTACTAATTAATCAAATTGATATATTTATGAGCAACTTTTAATCTTGTTACACATGTTATGTTACTAGCGCATGTAAACGTAAGAAATAGAATTGTCTCTTGTTCACTTTTTTGGTGGTGTTTGGAACGTATTTTATCAGAAAATGGTATTGCATAGATATGCTGTTTTTTTTTTTCAGAAAAAGTTTTTTTATTGGAATTTGCTATTTCATATTATTGTTTTTACTATCACATAATTACACCGATGTATTTGTAAAACAGCCCGTCAGATAAGTGTAAAAGATGAATCGATCAAGTAAAAGTTTTTGGAAGATCATCGGTTATCTTTTGCACTCACCTGGTGTAATGGTTAGAGTGTACGAGGACGACAACGAAGAAGAAGAAGAAGGAAGGGGGAGAGAACAGAGAAGCCAACAAGCTGCTGAACAGAAAGTGAGAGAGAAGAAGAAGA
Source organism: Nelumbo nucifera (assembly GCF_000365185.1). Next base: position 176,299 of record NW_010729431.1, on the reverse strand, counting down.
AGATGGAGAGGGGAAGAGAGAGAGGGGGAGCGGAAACAATGGTTGTGGATGGTACTGTGAATGAAACGACGATGAACACAAGGAAACCGAGGTAAAAGTCCCTACAACCGACCTTACCGGTCGGCCATGAAACAGAGCACCGCAATCGGCGGTGAGCGGTGTATCAGACCCATAAACTGGTGACTGGGTGTTGCAACAGGAGAGGCTCTCGTACGTGAGCGCCTCTCTGTTCTCGTTCTCATCGGGTGTTGCAATCCTTGCCAGGTGTTGCAACTGCCTCTCTGTTCTCGTTCTGGTCGCAAGTCATGTTCTCGTTCTCTGTTCTCATCAGAGGAAGAGAGAAGGAGAAGAGAAAGAGTGAGCGAGCGATCTAATAAATACATCGAAAATTTTCGATGTAAAATTACATGTTTACTAAATGTATGCAAAATCGAAGCAGGTGCGAAGTTTATCCCAGTTCGATTTTACACCTCCACCAAACGCAGTCTAAGTGTTTTTTAATGCCATATCAGTATATATTGTTAACAATAATAAAAAAATAATAAAAAATAATAAAAAAAATATGTTCTCAAATCACACATTTCCCAACTTCTAAGACCTGATCTGAGAAAATGTTTTTCGAAGAATCAATTAACTAAACATTAGAAATTTTTCATAAACGGATTTTAGACACAGCACAAATGAGACAATATTTACTATAAACATGGCCGAGAATCGATTCATTCCAGTCAAATGGTCATAACCTTTTGATCGTCTGAGCCAGCTGTTAAAAGGGGAAAATGTTTAGTATCGTGTCACACATGATCCCATCCACATGGCAGAAATAGGTGGGTCTGTGTTGTGTATTAATTAATTATTAAAAAGACAAGAAAAGAAAAAAAAAGTTAAAGGAACGAATGGTCGCCACTGTAACTTGTAGAGGTGATTCAGATTTCAGAAAGCAGAAGCTAGAAGCTGAACTTGCTTCTCGAATAAGAATAAGATAAATAATGCATGCATGTGGGTGCTCGGGATTTGTATAATTTTATATCATCTGTTAGAAGAATCAAGAAATGCTGATCGTCTCTTCCTCTTACCCTTTTCTTTTATACACTTTATATTAACAATGTCTCCATTATGTACAGTTTTTCTCATGTAAAGCCAAGATGAGATATAGAGCTGTCAGTAAGATTGGATTTGTTCCAATCCGATCCAGTATAATGTGAGCCCACTTACAAATTGATTGGACCTCAGCTTAAATCTAATACAAACCAAATTCAATCCAATTTATTAAAATATAAATGGATTGGATTGGATCTGATCCGAATCGAATGAAATATAAAAAATTAAATAAAAAAATAGAATATGTAAAAAATTACAAAAATATATTAAAATGAAAAAAATCTGAAAATTACAAAAAATATACCCTTTTGGTATTGAAAAAACACTTTTGTAAAAGTACTTTCATAAAAGTGTTTTCGTAAAAACACTTTAATAAAAGTACTTTTTTACTTTTATAGAAGTACTTCCATATAAGTACTTTTATAAAAGTACTTTTGTAGAAGTGCTTTTATAAAAGTACTTTCGTAAAAGTGCTTTTGTAAAAGTTTTCATAAAAGTACTTTCATAAAAGTGCTTTTATAAAAGTACTTCCATAAAGTGCTTTTATAAAAAGTACTTCCATAAAATTTCTTTTGTAAAAGTGCTTTTGTGTAAAATTACTTTCATAAAAGTACTTTGTAAAAGTGGTTTTTTATAAAACCGCTTCTATAAAAGTGCTTTCATAAAAGTATTTTTCTAAAGGTGTTTTTGTAAAAGTACTTTTATAAAAGTTATTTTATATCGGCTTCAGTTCTAATAGATTCCTAATTGGACAAGGGTTTGGCCTCATGATCGGATTATTGGAAATTTGGTTTAGGTTCAATTTTGACCAATAAGAATATGAACCAATTTATTTTGGATTGGCCCAATCCAATAATTACAACGAACTGTCCAAATCTGAATTGATAAGGTTTGGATCACATTGGATCCAATCCAAAACCGGTCAATTAACACCCCTATTGAGATATTAAGTAAATCTCTCTCTCTCTCTCTCTGTCTCTTAGTGATTTATTTGTATGATATACAGGTTGTTGTTTAAAATGCAATTTTAAGTATCATTTTAAAATCGACAACCAAGTTGAAAAACAATCTCAAAATTGAACTAACGAAAATGACCAAAAGTTCACATTACGTGCTTTTTTACTGCATTTTATTATTGAACTAAAACAATCCATGAGACATCTCTGCATTAAGTTAATAAAAAAAAAGAGAAAAACCCGATACCATAGAAAGGAGCAATGATTTCTTTAGACTTTTATAAAGAAGAAGTTGGTTCACCCTATATACTTTGTGGACAAATTTGGTTTGACATAAGTTTGGGTCCAAGCTAGGGCTCATATTTAGGGTTGGCCCTTAACCTAACCTAATCCATCTAATTCATACATCCATTTTATCATAGAACCAAAAGGAATTAAAAGAGATGTAAGTGAAAAAGAGAGATATAATGGGAAAAGAGAGATGTTAGAATTTAGAAACATTGACTACTAAAGGGTGTGTGTGAGTGTATGTGTGTAAGAGAAAGAGATGAAAAGTTAAATCCTCAGTTTTAATTGTTTTTCTAATATATATTGCAGGTGTTGTTTCCCCTTTAAATAATTAAGAATAATTATTAAATGCTAGGATATTTAAATCAAGGCCGTGTATTGGGGTCTGATAAATATCCTCCTTAACACAAAGTCCTGTCCAAGAGAGACAATAATAACAAAATTCCAATGTTAATTAATGAAATGCCATGCATTCAACAATTTGTATTGTTTGAGTGGGCTTAACTTGCACCACTGATCTTATCTGTATAGAAGAAGGGCTCTTTGAAAGTTGAAACAAAGAGCCCAATTTAAAATTAGGTAGCCACTGCTATGAGCCAACAATACACACATGGAGATGAGATTAGTGATTAGGTATTTAGGTGGGCATTGGGCAACACTATTAGATTACACGCAGGTCAATAACCTACGTGGGCTGTGTGGTTAATTAATACAATTTATTATTTATTAATAAATATAATATAGTAATAACTATAACCCGCCAAACAAGTGAGACAGTGAGAATAGGTAAAATTAAAATTGGCCCCTCCCCCCACTATTCATTGTTTTTGAACACCTATTAATAATTAATACTGTTTGTTGTGTTGTGTGTTAAATAAATGTTCAAATAAGTGTAATTTATTAAGTATGTATTTAGTTTCGTGGGTGTTTATGAATAGGTTGTTTATTTGTATTTTTTTATTTTAAATGTTTATTTATATTTTTTTATTTTAAAATGTTTCTTGTTTTTATTGTTTGGTTGGATTTTACTTTAAATGTTTTTACTCTCTACCTCATATTAAAATCCATTAAAGTATCACATCATCATTTGGTTTTAAGAAATACTTGGGTATTGGAATAAACAAAAAATTGACATTTCCCCAAATATCCTATGCACAAAAATCAAAACATTTCAATTTTCTATTATTTATTTGATAGACGACAAAACCAAATAATTGTTTCATTTTACTTCATATACAATAAATCTAACGCTTATGTAACACTAATATAACAACATTTTTTTCATTAAACACCCACGAAACCAAACACACAACCTAAATATCCTAATCCCCTTATCTAACCAAAACCACTTAACTAGTTTCACTGTTAAGGTAGTAGACATATTTGCAGCAGTACAACTATGCAATATAATGCTATCCGCCCGTCCTATGTCCTTCACATAACATGTGCAGTGATGAATGCAAATGGGCTCCACACTCCAAACCTGTCAAATATGCTGTAGCCCACACCCATCCCAAAAGTCAACTCAATACCGTTCATCCATTTTATTCCTCCCCTTCCCCCCCCCCCCCTTTTTTTTTTCCATTGGACTATTTTAATTTAATCCACACCCAGTTGTACTTGAATCATGATTAGAAAGTAGACTCGTTGAATTGGGTTGATACATAACTTTAGGGTACTCCTGCAGTCCTGGGTCAGAATAGGCCAGCTGGCTCATTGGGTTTGGGTGGCCTACTCCAGTAGTCCAGTTCAATATATGAACCCATTACCCACTACAGCTAGTCAGCTACTGTGGGATGGATCATCCACCATGTTGTCGCACTACTCCTTCAATTACTACAACAGTTGAGAAGAAAAAAAGCAATGATTCCCGGTGACAATTCATAAATGTAGATTGCTGGATCCATGGTGTTGAACTGCGTGAGACCAGTTTATTAAAATCAAGGATGATATTGGATCACCTAGGACCCATCTCTCTGTTTTCATTTATGCACAGCAAAATTCCTGTTTTTCCACTGCTTTTAATTGTTGCTTTGGTAATCCATACCTCTACAATTGAATAGAGTCTGAAGATAAAGCTTGACCAACATATAGTTGAAATATTTCACTTTTTTTTTTCAATTAGGAGAGCTTTTAACAATTAAGATTAACCCTTGCTGATTCTATGGGATTAGAAGTGATGTGGGCAATTTTGGTTGACCTAATGTATTATAGGCTACATCAATTGGAGTAGACAAAATGAAGCTTCTCCATGTCCCCCTGTCTATCTGATCACATGAAGAGTGAAAGATACAAACTTGTCTCTCTCTGTTCTATATATGCCCATATATATTTACCAAGACTGAGGCCTCACCTCATGGATTGTGCATGCCATACTTCCTTTATTAAATATACTACTTCTAAGGGCCTGTTAGTTTGTTGGGTTTTGAGAAGGGGTCAATAAGATTTTGATTCTCAATGATCAAAATATTTGTGTTCTTTTTTTTTTAGATTTATGTGGAATCCAGAAAAATCTTATTTTCCTTTCTTTAAGTGATACTCATCATCTCTTAAGTTATATATTAAGTAACTTGGTGAAAAACAAACAGAGCCTAAGTCTTACCAACTGGCGAGCCTCCCCGTGAGAAAATAAAAGGGACTAAAATAATCCAAATTTTAATTTCTCTCATGTCAAATAATTATACTGATCAGCTCAGGTCTCAGAGGCTTTGAAGGCTTATCACGTGCATAATAGGTCCTCCTATTTAGTTTTCTATGTCAAATTTAATACCCAGCCCAAAGACTTCTGTCATCTAGTGTAGATGTTTTGAATAAAATTGCCCCATCCTAAGACATGTGGTTTGCCCTCTACTGGACAAAGAGAATCTTCAAAAGCTAGAGCTACCTTGTCAAATCGTCGGTCTAGCTAATCTCCTCCTCCTTGTTAATTAGTGGCGTTAACAATGAAGCTTTTCAACCGAAAAACAATTTATTTTTTAGATTCAATCCTTCAGACACTTCTGGTTTTTAAGATAAAATCCAAAGCTGTTAATAGATTATAGATCCCTCATACTAATTCCTTTTCCTCTTAACAAAAAGAATATCTTTGTGTTTTTTGGGTAATATCAAAGAAAGTTTGAAGCTAAATTAGATTATATACACTGCCTATATAAACAAGTAATTATCTCTTCTTTTCTTTTTGAGGGTGGGGGTAGAATAAGCATAGGGTTGATAGGTAGTGATTATTGAAACTAGGACCTGCACTCAAATTTTAATTTCATCGTGAACCATACCTAACCTTCATATCTAGAGCTTGTCTGGCTAAACCTGCCTCAGCCGAGCTAGCTAGGGTGATTGACTCGTTTTAGGCTTGATTTTATTTATATTATTATATATTAAAATATTGTGTAATTTATACATTTAGAAATTGGGTATGCCTATATTATTTTACTTTATTACTATTTTTTTCTTCATTTTGATAACTAATTGTCAAGGTGATGCCTAAGCGATAAGGCGCCTTAGAGGCTCGCCTCACCTAGTCGCCAAGTAGTTTTGTCCACTATGTTACAAAATACTTATATATTTTTAATTTTTTGACATTATAATTATAAAACAGATATTATTAAACTAGAATACTCATTTTATGTGTTTATATACTAATTTCTTTTTATTATTTTCTTATTTGTTAGGGTTTAATCAACACAAACATTGCTAACTGTTCTATTGAACCCATGGTTCAAAGTATCGATAGACCTCTGATACGTATCAGTACTTATAACGATACTCCCCCTATTATATATATATATT
>NW_010729431.1:138451-169018 GCF_000365185.1 Nelumbo nucifera | reverse complement strand
TCTTGAGTAGCAGATCTGAAATTCTAGAGTCTTTCTCAAGCACTCTAGAATTTCCAAGAGTCTAGAACAGATCAGCCAATACTGGATGATGAATGTCTGAATTCTCTCTCAAGCAATTCAGACATTACAAATTACAGATCTGAAATTTCAGATATGAATTTGTAAGATAGCAGTTCGGCTAATCAGTTCTACAATTTATATTCTAATCAAGAAACTCAAAGTTGGATCTGATCTATTTGAATGATTCAAGAAAACTAATTACAGATTGAATTTACAACAATCAAACTTCCATTACAGCAAGAAAGAAAGATAGATGGAGAAATTACATAATCTCTAGCTGAATTCGAACACAAATTATGCAAAAATTAAGTAAGAGTGTGACCTAGATCTCTCAAAAAGCTTCTCCTCCTTCGAACTCACCTCTTCTCTTCTTGGAATGCTTGGATCTCTTCAGCTCATTCTCTCTTGCACCTAGCTATCTCTCTTCTCCTTTCCTTGAATTTCGAACCAAGAGACCAAGGAGACTTGAACTTAGGCAATTGAACACCATTCCTCTCCAAGAGACCTCCTTAAATAGGCTTTCAAGGAGTCTAGAAGCTGCAACCTCTAGCCTCTCTTGAAGCTTCTAGAATTTGCTACCATTTTTCTCCTCTTGAACCTTCTATAAAATGCTGCCCCTTTCTCTTGAACTCTCTAGAGGTGCCGCCCCTAGCTCTTCTTGGGCTGCACCTTGGCTGAAATTTGGGCTGTTTATGGCTGCAATTTAGGCTGCTTTTGAGCTGAAATGGGCCTCCTCTTTGCTGGGCCGAATTGGCTTTCTTGCTAAGCTCTCTCTTTGGGTTCTCCCAAAGAGTGTAGCATGGGCTGCATGGGCCGAGTGAACCTCTCTTGTTCTCTCGGCTGGGCCATGGTTCTAGCTAGGATAAATTACCTCAAATTTGGCTCTTTTTTTTTGTTTTATGCCTTCTTTCTCCTGAGTTGGTTTCCCCTGAATTATTTCCTGAAATTAAGCTGAAATGGGGTGAAACTCAAACAAACCGTCATAAAAATCATGCATAAATCCTTATAAATTGTATGTAAATTATGCACTTCATCACACTAGACCTTGGAGATAGATGGGCAAAACTGGAATGTTACACCTGACCCCTAGACTCGATTATGATACTGCACTATGAAGGAATGGAAAGATCCATCGAATGGATGCCCGGATAATGCGGAATAGAATGGGCGAATTTCAAAAACTTCTTTCCTTCCTACAACTGGGAATCACATTCCCTATTTTAGAAAACTGATTTTCAATGATCAATCTTGAATCAAGAACCGAACCAGATCTGAAACAAAACAGTAGGAGAGGGAAATACCTGATATGGAGAATTAGTATCCTCCAATGAAGGTGTTCATGCCCAGAAAAGTCACCAAAGACTGTTCCCACTAAAGATGACGCAGTGTAGGATAGAACAGAATCAGCAACGTTCTTCACAAGAACTGGATCCTTCGCAAGAACCCACTGGATGGCAGGTGAGCACAGCTTCTTTTCAATTCTTTAACAAAGAACTGAAATCAAGAATGCTTCTTGATGACTCCCATGTGAGTGGAGATGAACTGCTAATGGCGGCAGCGGCAGGAAGGAGGCGGCAGAGAGAAATTGGCACAGTCTCACTGTATGCTGATTTCTCTCTTCTCTGTTGTATCTGTATCTCATATGAGTGTGTTGTGAGGCTGCCGCCCCCTCCTCCTTTTATAACCCTAAAGGAATCAACTCCTAATCCTATTTGGAGATGTTGATCCCCTTAAGTGATAAGGTAGAGACCTTATCTAATCTACAGATCATGATCAACCCTCCTAATTTAATTAGGAGTTTCTAGTTTTGAATCATATTCAAATATGGACTCTTACTAAGTGGATAGGGACTTTCCCTTATCCTTTAAGGCTGGTCCACATCTCAGATTTGCCCCATTCAAGCCAATTCTTATTAGCCCAGTTCGAATTGGAATTTTGGCCCATTAAATGCATGTGCTCACTTAAGCCTTCCAAATTGTTGCCCAGTTGGGCTTTCTCTGTATGGCGTGGGACCCAAACATTGATCTACACATCAGCCACAAAGGTTTGGTCCAGCCTCTATCACAAGGCTTAGCCGAATTCACTGGAAAGCCCAGTAAACCCCTTGAGCCCATCATATGGACTCTGTGGGCCCAACACTTACACTAAGTGGTCATTGGGCCAAGCCACCTTGTAACACCCAAGGACTATGGGCAGATGCAAGATTAGCCCATCAGGTTTAACCCTCAATGTCCTTACACTTAACCTCTCAGCCCATAGTGATCAAACACTGCCCGACAAGGGAGGACCTCTCCCCCGACTACAAGGTACAGTGCTGCACTCTCCTCTTATATGGACCCCGGGGATTAAAACCTTTTGTAAACAATTTCAGAAGCCTATAGTATATATACATATACTATATATTTTGCAAAACAAAATTTCAACGATTGAAATCAACTGCCGGCAGTTTTAGTTTCCATCAGAGAGAGTGCATGTCCCTGATCATTACCTTTGTCCGACAAAGGGGCTGATCCTGTCACTATGATCACCTACTCAGATGGGTTCATGAATCATCTCAACATACCTAGGTTTTGACCCCCTCTAAGGGTCTCACTGATTGGCATATCAAAGATGGCCCAATCCGCCACCTAGTGCAGTACCATAGTCGAGTCTAGGGGTCAGGTGTAACATTCTAGTTTTGCCCATTAATCGCCAAGGTCCAGGGCAATACTGGAATTCTAGTCCGGTTCAAGGTCTCAAGGTGATCCCACACTGCATGTACCTCGGGTCTCACCCTGGTGGCAGAGACAGGCCACCCCAACCGACTTGGCGGTACATCAGTGTCAGCCTTATCAGGATAGGTCTCCCCAGACCAACCCACTGGCTGTGAACGTTCTAAACCAACACAAGTCTCATAAGTGTCCGGTTTTAAGGGTATTACACAGAAACACACCACATGACAAGAATCAAATATGCACTTTATTCATTTACAATAAATGTCATAAGTACATCAAACTGATTGAAGCTAAGGGCATACAGAACTGTCTAACACACTAGGTGTCAGATTAGGCTGTCTTTGATATGCCAATCAGTGAGATCCTTAGAGGGGGTCAAAACCTGGGTATGTTGGGACAATCTGAGAATTCATTTGAGTGGGTGATTATAGTGACAGGATCAACCCTTTGTCAGACAAAGTGAATCATCGGGGATGCACTCTCTCTGATGGAAATCTAAACTGCCGGCAGTTGATTTCAACTATTGAAATTTGTTTTGCAAAATATATTTATATAGAGATATACATACATATATATATATATATTATGGTTTCAAAATGTTTGCAAAAGGTTTTAATTCCCATGATCAATGTGAGTAGAGAGTGCAGAATTGTACCTTGCAATCGAGGGAGAGATCCTCTCTTGTCGGGCAGTGTTTGATCATTATGGGATGAGAGGTTAAGTGTAAGACCATTGAGGGTAATACCTGATGGGCTAATCTTGCATCTGCCCACAATCCTTAGGTTTTTATAAGGTGGCTTGACCCAAGGACCATTTAGTGTAAATGTTGGGCCCATTAAGAGCCCATGGTGATGGACTCAGAGGTTCACTATTTCCTACAGTGAATTCAGCCAGGCCTTGTAACAGAGGTTGGGCTGAACACATGTGGCTGATGTGTAGATCATTGTTTGGGTCCACACCATACAAGGATAGCCAACTGGGCAGCAGTTAGGAAGTTAAGTGAGCACATAGACTTAATGGGCTTAAAGCCCAATTCGAACTGGTTTAATAAGATTAATTAAAAGGGGGTGGTTCTGGGATTTAGATCACCAGATAGGATAAGGGATTATCCCTATCCACTTAGAGAGTTCAGATCCAAATAAAGATTTGGATCAAGAAACTCCTAATTTGATTAGGAAGGCTGATCTTCATCTGTAGATAAGATAAGGGATTATCCTTATCTCTTAAAGAGAGTCCATATCCAAATACAAGATTTGGATTAAGAAACTCCTAATGGGATTAGGAGATGCTCTCTTTAAAGGCTATAAATAGAGGACCATGGAGAACCTCCAAGATACAATAATCAGTTCGCAGATTACAAAGAGAGAAGAATATGCAGTTTGACTATTCTTTCCTGCTCTTGCCGCCCCTGTCAGTTTGATCTCCACCTGTGGGAGTGATCAAGAAAGGTTCTTGATATTACCTTTTGGTAGAAAAGGTAATCTGAAGTCATGCTCACCAGCCCTCCATCACATTCTTGCTGAAGAGCCATCCTGCTGATTCTGCTCCACCTCACACTAGCATCTTCAATGGGACCAGTCTTTGGTTTTCTCCTTGGGCGTGAACATCTTCGTTGGGAGTTATTGTTACTCCGTATCAGGTATATCCCTCTCTTACATTTTGGTTTCAGATCTGGTCCGGTTTGGTTTCAAGATTGATCTTTGAAAATGCAATTTTTTAAAATAGAGAATGTGATTCCCACATGGGAGAGAGAGAATTTTTTGAAATTTCACCCAACCTTCCTGCAGGGTTCGGCCATCCATATGATGGATCTCTCATCCCTTCATATATTATTTAAAAAAATGGGTTCTCGAAAACTCCTGTAAACATGTGCATTGGGGTGCCAAAGATACAATACAATACACCCAATACATGGCATATCGTATCAAAGTTTTGATCTTTGATTGAATCCTCAAAGATTTCAAAACCTGAACCAATAAGCAAGGAATTAAAATTTTGTCTAATCAACACATTTTCTTCTTACAGATCTTCTTCTTCCACCTTTTCTTTTCTTCTTTTCCTATAACAAAAGTAAGGTTTCAGCCGCTATATTTTTTGAATTTTCTTTCCTTTGTTCATTTTCTTCTCATAAAATGTTGATTTTCTAAACTTAAAACATAAAATTTACACTTCTCTTATGAAAATTATGGATAATTATTAAGGAAAGATGGTTATGGAACCTAGGGAACTACCCTAGGATATATGGTTTTACTTAAGAAAAAATCCATCACCTAGGCTAGGCGACTAGGCGACAAGGCACCCCTTATCGCCTCGTCTCGCCTTGGTGCCTTAAAAACTATGCTTAGGTAGTAAACTTTGGATAACGAGAACTATGTTTGGGCAAATATAGGCCCAACTCATTTTAGCCGACCCAAGCCATATATAAGAAAAAGGAAGGTTTGTTTAAGATAGGGCTAGGGCTAGGGTTGGAAAACACCAACAATAAATAGAGCCAAGTTGGGTTAACGTTAGAGTTGATAAATTAGGCAAACCAATTTGACCTAAATCCAATGTGTTATATTTCAAACTATATATTTTATGTGTTGATTTATGTCTGTAAATAGTGGTGGAGGAGAGAGAATGATGAAAAAGGGTATTTTCTTTGTAAAGTATTAGTGATATGATATTTATGTATAGTTTGCATATGGTGTGCTTGCATGAAGCATAAAGTTTATACAAGCGGGGACCCATGCGATGCATGGTAATTGTTAAGTGAAAGCTAAATAATATAAATACATAAAAGTATGTAATTGTTTTACATTTTTAAAATTTTAAATAATTAATAATTATTTTTCTTTATAAACCACTTTTAATATTTTTTTACAATAAAAAATAACAATAATAGATTTCAGCTAGGGTTACTTATCAAATTGATGAAACTGACCAACCATACCAAGTCTACTCAAGTTGGTTGATTATCTAGTATTTGCGGCCGGCCTTGGTTCAACACCTTCCCAACCTTACTAGGTTGGATCAGTTTTGCTTTGGCCACTTGTAAACCAACCAAAATCAAATGACCCGACCATAAAAATATATTAATATTTTATATTTTAAATATAATTCTTTAATACGGAAAAGTGGAAAATTTCCCATATTTCTTAGTCTAAATATTTTATATCATAAATTTAATTTTTAAACTTATTTTTAATAATTTCACTATATTTTTTAATTTAAACTTAATTTTTAAATTTAATTTTTTAAGTTTAAATCTTTTGAATTGACCGAGACACCAAAAATCGACCTAAACTGATACAACCTGAGTTGGTCGGTTTTCACTAATGGTCAGTTGGTTTCGGGTGATCAACTTCCCAACCTGACCAAGTTGATTTGGTTGGCCAAACAACCTACAACCGAATTGAACCAACTACTGAACACTCTTAATTTCAACTAAATTAATACTTTAATCTCTAATAAATAACAATAGTTTAATCTCCAATAATTATTAAAAATTTATAGAAAAAATAAAAAATTATGGAAAATATATTGATAATAAAAATACAATAAATATTAAAAAATATATTAAATTAATCAATAAAAAGTGTAATATAAAATAATATTTTAATCTATAATAAATATTAAACAATAAATTATAACAAAAATACAATAAGTACAATAAAGTAAATTTAAAAATTTAAATAACAGTAGTTTAATCTCCAATAAATATTGAAAATTTTTTGTTAAATAAAAAACAAAAATAAATTTATATAAAGTTATTAAAAACATATTTATCACAAAAATAATAAATAATTACTGAAATACAATAAATATTAATTTTAGTATATATAAAAATAAAATAAATATAGATTAATATTTAAAATTATTATTAATACATATTATTTTTTGAAAGTTATTTTCTACAATTATTAATTTATATAAGTGAAATTAGTTATTTAGAGTATTATTTCGTTATTTAAATAATATCATTATTTAAATTTTAAAATATTAATTATTTATCGAATTTAATAATCCTTAAAATTATAATTTATACTATTATTACATAATTTATTTATTATTTTTGCAAAATATTAAATTATTATTAATTTGGATATTATGTTGTAATTATTTTTCTATTTTTAAGAATTTTTTAAATTTGTTACATAATTTCGTTATGTTAACTATTCAAAATCTAGTTGCGTTAAATATTATGTTATTTATTAAATATTTTGTTCTATAATTATTAAGCTATTTTTAGTATTTTTTATTTAAGATATTTAGTTATTTAAATATTTAAATAATATTTCATTTTTTATGTTAGATTTTTATTATTTGAATAACATTTGAATTGAATAACTAGAAAATCATAATTTCTATTGTTAGTACTTAATTTCATGATGAATTTTGTAAAAATGCAAAGTTATTAATAATATGAATATTATTAAATCTATTATAATGATTTTTTGTGTTTTTAATAAATATTTTAAAGTTATTATATAGTTTTGTTAGAATATTTAAATATTTTTTAATTTTTTTAATTCAAATTTTCTTTAGATAGATATAGATAAAAAGTGGGGAAGAAGAGATAAATAGGAATTAGAGATACCTTAGGAGAGAAACTCTCTACTAAATTAGAGATAATTTATGGGGAAGGAGAGCACAAATGGAGCACCTTAGGAGAGAAGCTCATGCTTCCTCTTGGGAACATGAGAGAGAGAGAGAGAGAGAGAGAGAGAGCTTTTATATAATTTTTTGTGAGGAAGGAGAGCATGTAATTGATTGTTTAAAAAATAACATGGAATAAAAAATTAAAAAAATCAAAAAAGGAGAAAATTCCTAGACTTCCTTCTTTTAATATGTACTAGCGGGGACCTGTGCGATGCACGGGATTTATTAAACGAAAGCTAAATAATAGAAAGGTTCATTCACTAAAATACCCTTTATAATTTCATGGATTTACTAAAATCTACCCCATAGTTAGCATTTTACTAAAACACCACATATAATTTGCAATGGATTTAATCAATCTTCCATTATATGACAGTGGAAAATGACAGTGTTGACCCTAATGTTGATTTAAATAAATTTAATCCATAGAAAGTAAAAATAAAAATGCCATTTTTGCCCTTAATAAGACACAGGTAACCACTTTATTGGCTATATTTGGTCAATTTTGTTTTCTGTACAAAAAAAGTGTTAAGGGTATTTTTGGAATAAAAAATCATGGGCCTAATGGAAAAAAAAACACTCCTTAATGATAGGTTGATTAAGTAAATAAGTTATAAAATATATGGGATATTTTAGTAAAATGAAAACTATAAGATAGGTTTAAGTAAATGATGCGTTTAAATTACACTAGCAAGTGCACTAGCCGATCAAATAATATATTGATGAATAGAGTATCGTTCCCACAGGGATTAATCCAACAACTACTAGTACAGAATCAACCTTTTGTTATCTGACAATCTGAAAGGTTAAACAAGGAAAAACGTAACTCCTAATTATCCAATTATCCTAAGTATTCTCGGATCAAACCACCTTAAGTAATGAGAGGAAATGCTTCACGAAAATACTAGCAAAACCGGTTCAGCAATTACACCATTAAGCTAACAAACCGAAGTTGAATTCAGTCATGGGTTGACTAATTCCTAATTGTATGAGCAGCCTCTTTCGAGCACAGCCCACTCTATCTATGAGCAACAACTCTTATATTTCTATCAAGAATTTAATCGCCATATATGCATTAAGGACAAAGAATTCGAAAGTAATCAATTCTTGCTGAATGAATGCCAAATGAATCATGCATATTATCTCTAAGATACATTCAATCCGTTTTCTTAATCAGTTGATCTGATTACCTAAACCCTTTCTCAAGCAATTCAAGTAATCCAAGAAACAAGAATAATTTGGCCAAAACTACTCTTATAATCGAAAACCCTAATAAAAAAATCCCAAGACTGAACCACTATCAATCAGATCAGCTTAAAATATTAATTACAAATCTGAATTAACATCCATCATGGTTCTTATAATAGAAAGAAAGAAAGATTCAACAAAGAAAAACCCTAATTGAATCTAGTTTACCGAATTCGCAGAATAAAAGAAGAAGACAACTTAGGAATTCTGCATCAATCTTCGATCTCCCCTCCAATTTGCCTTCAGCAGCCTTGTGATCCTTCTCCTAGCACTTCTCCTCTTCGTTCTTGGGTCAAGGGGTCGAACCCTAATTTCCTCTCCTTTTTTTTTTATACTTTTCTTTTCAGCCTTTTGTTTAGAGTCCTCCTCCTTTTTCAATTCTTCAAAAGTCAGCTACCTTTTGGAGCCTCCCATAGGGCTGCGGTTGGGCCTCTCTCCTTGGTGGGCTGAAGTCCTCCCCTTGCCGCCATATCACCATGTATTATGTTCTCTTAACTCTAAATTGTCCCAAATTCCCAAATTCCTGAAATTCAGCTCAATTAGGGTAAAAGCCATTAGGAATCTTCATCAAAACCATGTATAAAGCAATAAAAATAATGTGTAGCATGCACACACATCAAACACCCCCACACTTAAGCTTTTGCTTGTCCTCAAGCAAAGATAATACTCATAAACTGATCATTCCTCAGATTATTTCCATCTATCACATGAATTTTAGGATGAGAATGCGTTAAGTGATCAGGAATCCTGCATAAGCATTCTGATTCATCCCCATGATTGGCCACTCTTACCACATACATAAGAGCAAATGAAGGGGAGAACATGAGATTCTTCATGCTCCAGCACTCAATTCCGTTCAATATATATAGCAGCTCCTTGACCGCCATAACTAACCATCACCTCGAGCTTGGTCTCAAATCCTGTCAATGCACTAAATTGAATGTCCAACTATATTTTTGTCCCCTTGAACCTCAGCCGTCACCGAAATATGTATTTATTTATTTATTTTTTCGGATGTGAGTGCATTTTATGCTCCATCTCACACGGGTCACAGGTTAGAGGCAGATGACAATATTCATATTCCAAGTTGCTAGTTTTACTATTCGACTTGAAATAGCGGAGTTGGGACTGAACTCATATCATAAACCACTAGTTTTACTATTCAGTTCATGACAACGGAGTAATTCGGACTTTGTCCTTTCTTCTTCTCTTTTTTTTTCTTTTTCTTTTGCAATTGTTAAAATTCATGCATTAACAGTTCATGATGTTCACTAATGGCTCGGGTGTTCGTTAAGACTTCAATCAAGTGCACTATACACATGAATAGAGTTAGTGCTGGCCATGATGAAAGTCCTATTCGACTTCCTCATCCTCACGTATTGTGATAAAATTGGATAAATCACAAGAACACATTCTAGCACTTACAAGTGATTTTCCTTCAACTTCATCGTATTCTCTCTTGGAATTCACCTTATAGACAACAATAATTTTGAGGGGATTACCAGTTTATGAGGCCTATTAATGCATTTATGTATTGGGGTGATTGAGGTGCATAGCTATAGCCTCCCCCACACTTATTATGAACATTGCCCTCAATGTTCATATAGATAGAGTGTGAAGATGGTTTCAGCAATGTGGGTAGTGTGACTTCAAGCATCTGAGGGGATTTAGAGAACTTCCCTGAAGAGCGTTCTGAGAGTGGCTCCTTCGTTTGGACCCTCTATCTGCTAAGGATCAAAAGAAACTAGGAGGAGAGAATGAGAAACACTAGGGGTGATCAGCAATCTACGAAATTAAGACCCTAAAAAAGAACTCAAATGATACGAAAAAAAAAGAA
Organism: Nelumbo nucifera; assembly: GCF_000365185.1. Next base: position 158,518 of record NW_010729431.1, on the reverse strand, counting down.
AAGCAGATAAACAAATAAATAAAGAAAAACTACTTATCAACATTGGGTTGCCTCCCAATAAGCGCTTGTTTTCTGTTTGAAGCTCGACATTCCAATGGGATCAATGATCGTCTAGGTATACAATTGATGGGGTAGGCAATGTTCCATCCACTATATATGGTTTTAGGCGCTGACCATTAACCTTAAACGTGCCTTGTGTCGGGTGAGTGGCCTCTACAGCTCCATGAGGGAAAACTTGTGATATGGTGAACGGTCTGAACCACCTCGATTTTAGCTTACCTGGGAACAACTGGAGGCGTGAATTATATAATAGTACTTGCTGTCCTACCTGCAAGTCACGCCTTAGTAAATTCTTGTCATGCCATCGTTTGGTTCTTTCCTTATAGATTTTGGCATTCTCATAGGCTGCAAGTCTAAATTCATCTATCTCATTCAGCTGCATTCGTCTCTGTGCACCTGTGGCCTGCAAATCAAAATTTAAGAGTTTTAGGGACCAATACGCTTTATGCTCAAGTTCAACAGGTAAATGACATGGTTTGTCAAAGACCAACCTATATGGGGACATGCCAATAGGTGTTTTGTATGCAATCCTATATGCCCACAATGCATCATCTAACTTGACTGACCAATCATTTCTGGAAGAGGATACCGTCTTCTCCAAAATTCTTTTTAATTCCCTATTAGCTAATTTGACTTGGCCACTGGTTTGAGGGTGATATGGGGTTGCTAATTTATGCGTAACACCATATTTTCGCATCAGCCGCTCAAATTGGGTGTTGTAGAAATGAGTTCCCCTATCACTAATTATGATGCGGGGTGTGCCGAATCGAGTGAATAACTTCTTAAGGAATTGGACTACTCTCCTAGAGTCATTTGTGGGTAAAGCCATGGCTTCCACCCATTTGCACACATAGTCAACAACTAGGATGTATTTATTTCCAAAAGAATTTGGGAAAGGTCCCATGAAGTCAATACCCCATACATCAAAGATTTCACATATTAATATGTTAGTAAGAGGCACTTCATTCTGTCAAGAGATGTTACCTGTCCTTTGGCATTGGTCACATGCGGACACATACCTGTGAGCATCCTTGAACAAGGTGGGCCAATAGAAACCTGATTGTAACACTTTGGCTTCCATGCGGTTGGCTCCAAAATGGCCTCCCGCTTCTCGGTCATGACAATATTGGAGTACCGACTCCATCTCCTCGTCGGGGACACACCTCTGAATGATCTAATCTGCACAAAGATTATACAAAAAGGGGTCACCGCACAAATAGTGTTTCACATCAGAGAAGAATTTCTTCCTCTACTGATATGAAAGGTTAGGAGGGAGGACATTTCTTGCGAGATAGTTGGCAAAATTAGCATACCAAGGGGATGTATCAATCTGAGTGAAGTAGAGCTGCTTGTCCGGAAAATCATCTCAGAGGGTGCTGGGTGTCTTCCCTCCCAAATCTGAATCCTCTAACTGGGAGAGATGGTCCGCGGCCAGGTTCTCGGTGCCTTTTTTATCATGGATTTCGACATCGAATTCTTGCAGCAACAGAATCCACCTGATCAGCCTTGGCTTTGCATCATTCTTTGCAAGTAGATGTCTGAGTACCGAGTGATCTGTATACACAATAACCTTGGACAAGATTAGGTATGAACGAAATTTATCAAAAGCAAAAATTACCGCTAGTAGTTCCTTTTCCGTCGTGGTGTAATTCTGTTGAGCTCCATTCAAGGTCCTGCTAGCATAGTAAATTGGTTGGAAATGTTTGTTCATTCTTTGTCCTAGAACATCTCCAACTGCTGAATCACTTGCATCGCACATCAACTCAAAAGGGAGTGTCCAATCCGGTGCTATTATGATTGGGGCATTGATCAGCTTGTCCTTCAAGATGTTGTACGCTTCCAGGCATTCCTTTGTGAAATTGAAGGGCACATCTTTCTGCACCAATTTGGACAATGGCTTAGCTATCTTAGAGAAATCCTTGATGAACCTTCTGTAGAATCCTGCGTGTCCCAAGAAGCTTCTCACAGACCGGATGGATGTTGGTGGTGGCAACTTCTCAATTGTCTCTACCTTGGCTCTATCAACCTCAATCCCTCTCTATGAAACCTTATGTCCAAGCACAATACCTTCTTGCACCATGAAGTGGCATTTTTCCCAGTTCAGCACTAGATGGGTTTCTTTGCAATGCTTGAGTATCTTTTCCAAGTTATACAGACATGCATCGAAGAAAGACCAAAGATTGAAAAGTCATCCATGAAAATCTCCATGAAGTTCTCCACCATATTAGAGAATATAGCCATCATGCACCTCTGGAATGTTGCTGGAGCATTGCATAAACTGAATGGCATCCTTTTGTAAGCAAAGGTACCGTAGGGACATGTGAAGGTGGTCTTCTCCTGATCTTCCGGTGAAATCGGTATCTGATTGTACTCCGAGTACCCATCTAGGAAACAATTGAACTTATGACCAGCTAGCCTCTCTAGCATTTGATCGATGAAGGGTAGAGGGAAGTGATCCTTGCGTGTGGCTTTGTTTAGTCTTCTGTAATCAATGCACACTCGCCACCCGGTAACCGTCCTAGTCGGTATGAGTTCATTCTTCTTATTCGGTACCATAGTCATGCCTCCTTTCTTCGGCACTACTTGGATGGGGCTCACCCATGAGCTGTCGGAGATCGGATAGATAATACCTGCGTCTAACAACTTGATGACTTTTGCCTTCACCACATCCTTCATGTTCGGGTTCAGGCGTCTTTGGGGCTGAATCGTTGGCTTTCTTCCATCATCCATCAGAATTTTGTGAGTGCATATGGACGGGTTGATACCCTTGATATCTGCTATCTTCCAAGCTAGAGCTGTCTTGTGTTCCCGTAGCACCCGTAATAGTTTTTCCTTCTGCAAAGGGGTCAAGGCTGATGATATGATCACTAGTAGGGCTGATGGTGCTTCTAAGAAGGCATACTCCAGATGCGGTGGGAGTTGTTTCAGCTCAAGGGTGGGTGGCTCTTTGATTGAAGACTTGCTGTCTGGCATCGAGGGTCTATCCAAGCTCTCCAACTTGATGAATCCCTTTCCTTGAAACCAAGGATTGGCATTCAGGTATGCCAACATGCTTTGAATTTCTTCATTTTCTCCCATTATGGCTTCTCCTTCTTGTATGCATAGCTCAAGGGGATCGGCCGCCCTGTTAACCTGAAAACACCCACCAACCGCATAATCAATGACATCTATCATATAACATAAATAATCACTAGAAGGTGCATATTTCATAACATCAAACATTTTAAAAATTATTTCCTCATCTTGAATCCTAAGGCTGAGTTGCCCTTGTTGGACATCAATCATTGCCTTTCCTGTAGCTAGGAAGGGTCGCCCTAGGATAAGTGGGACGTCAATGTCCTCTTCCATGTTTAACACTATGAAATCCACGGGAAAAATAAACTTGTCAACCTTAACAAGTACATCCTCTATGATTCCCCTAGGATGCTTGATGGACCTATCAGCTAATTGCAATGCAACTCTAGTGGGTTGGGGTTCACCCAACCCTAATTTCTTAAAAATCAAATAGGGCATCAAATTTATACTAGCTCCTAAATCACATAATGCCTTATTAATCTTTAAACTGCCTATAGTGCAAGGAATAGTAAAACTCCCTGGATCTTTCAGTTTCTGAGGCAGCTTGTTGAGGAGGATTGCTAAGCATTCTTCATTCAGTGCAACTGTAGCCACGTCTCCCAATTTCCTTTTGTTCGCCAAGATTTCCTTAAGGAACTTTGCATAATGCGACATCTGGGCTAAGGCATCTGCAAAAGGAATGTTAATATGTAAACTCTTGAAAATTTCAAGAAACTTATCGAATTCCTTGTTCATTTTGTGTCACTTAAGCCTATTGGGAAATGGCACTTGTGGCTTTTGGCTTGTCTCTTTCTTTGAATCCGATTACTCTTCCTCCTTCTTTTGGTTTCTAGGGTTGCGCCCATCTTACCTTCTTCCTTTGTTTTCTTCTCCACCTCTTGCAGCTCCTTACCACTCCTTAAGGTAATGGCTTGCACTTGTTCCCTTGGATTCACTTCTGTATTGCTGGGCAAGGTACCTTGGACTCTAGAAGATATCATCTGCACCAACTGCCCCACTTGAGTCTCCAAATTCTTGATCGATGCCTCTTGATTTTGAAATCTTGTTTCCGCACTTGATATGAACTTGGTCATCAGCTCCTCTAGATTAGATTTCTTTTCTGACTGAGCGAAGTTTTGAGGGAGGGGTTGCACCGCATTTTGATTTGACCAAGATAGGTTGGGGTGATTCCTCCATCCGGGGTTAAAGGCACGACGATAGTGATTGCCTCGCTACCTTTGCAAATTCCCTATGAAATCTACTTGCTCAGGGGACTGCATGAACTGATTTCCAACTTGGCATTCGGTGTTGATATGACCTCCCCCACACCATTCACAGGCTACGGTTTGAACATGCATGGCTGCCAACTACATTTCATCGATCTTCTTGCTGAGGGCGCCGATTTGTGCAGATAGTGCTGTATAGGTGTCTACATTGTGAAGGCCGGGTTGTATCCTAACTTGGGCTCTCTCGAAATTCCATTGATAGTTATTTGCAGTCATTTCCTCAATAAGAGCATGGGCAACTTCTGGGGTCTTGTTGTTATTGGTTCCTCCAACTGCAGCGTCCATAATGGTCTTGTTTGCTTCAGTCAATCTATTGTAGAACGTCTGAACTTGGAGCCATACGGGAAATCCAGGATGAGGGACCTTCCTCAGTAATTCCTTGTAACGCTCCCATGACTCATACAATGATTCCCCGTCTTGCAGAGAGAAAGTGGTGATATCATTCCGCATCTTTGTAGTCTTGGATGAAAGGAAATACTTGGATAGGAAGCGGCTGGCCATTTCATCCCAAGTTGCGATCGATCCAGCTGGCAGAGAGTTCAACCAAGTCTGAGCCTTGTCCTTCTACGAAAACGGAAATAATCTGAGCCTCACAGCATCATCACTAACTCCGTTGTGCTTGAATGTGTCACATATCTCCAAGAAATTTGCGATGTGAGTGTTTGGATCATCATTAGCCAAGCCGTAGAACTGAACTGTGTTCTGGATCATCTGAATGATTGCTGGTTTGATCTCAAAGTTGTTAGTAGCTATTGCTGGTCTCACAATGCTCGAGGCTGCCCCGGTAAGGGTTGGCTTGGCATAGTCCATCGTAGTCCTTTGCTCGGCCATCTTTGTACTTTCAACTTTCCCTTGCTTAGAAACTCTAAGGTGACGGTGGAGAGTTCGTTCAATCTCTGGATCATAGATGATGCTCTCCTTTTCACTTCTACGTGTCATAAACTGAACAAGTCAAAGTCATAAAGATACTAATACGCACATATCATGAACATATTGTACCAAATCAGATTAACAACAGTAGATGGTTCCTAATATTGTTGTGATAATCCCCGGCAACGGCGCCAAAAACTTGATGCGTTTAGATTACACTAGCAAGTGCACTTGCCAATCAAATAATATACTGATGAGTAGAGTATCGTTCCCACAGGGATTAATCCAACAAATACTAGTACTGAATTAGCCTTTTGTTATCTGACAATCCGAAAGGTTAAACAAGGAAAAACTTAACTCCTAATTAGCCAATTATCCTAAGTATTCTCGGACCAAACCGCGTTAAGTAATGAGAGGAAGTGCTTCACGAAAATACTAGCAGAACCGGTTCAGCGATTACACCATTAAGCTAACCAACCGAAGTTGAATTCAGTCATGGGTTGGCTAATTCCTAATTGTATGAGCAGCCTCTTTCGAGCACAACCCACTCTATCTATGAGCAACAACTTTTATATTTCTATAAAGAATTTAATCGCCATAGATGCGTTAAGGACAAAGAATTTGAAAGAAATCAATTCTTGCTGAATGAATGCCAAACGAATCATGCATATTATATCTAAGATACATTCAATCCGTTTTCTTGATTAATTGATCTGATTACCTAAACCCTTTCTCAAACAATTCAAGTAATCCAAGAAACAAGAATAATTCGGCCAAAACTACTCTTATAATCGAAAACCCTAATCAAGAAATTCCAAGACTGAACCACTATCAATCGGATCAGCTTAAAATATTAATTACAAATCTGAATTAACATCCATCATGGTTTGCATAATAGAAAGAAAGAAAGATTCAACAAAAAAACCCTAATTGAATCTAGGTTACCGAATTCGCAGAATCAAAGAAGAAGACAATTTAGGAATTCTGCAACAATCTTCGATCTCTTCTCCAATTCACCTTCCACAGCCTTGTGATCCTTCTCCTAGCACTTCTCCTCTTTGTTCTTGTGTCAAGGGGTCGAACCCTAGTTTCCTCTCCTTTTTCTTTTATACTTTTCTTTTCAGCCTTTTGTTTAGAGTCCTCCTCCTTTTTCAATTCTCCTAAAGTCAGCCGCCTTTTGGAGCCTCCCATAGGGCTGCGGTTGGGCCTCTCTCCTTGGTGGGCCTAAGTCCTCCCCTTGCCGCCATATCACCATGTATTATGTTGTCTTAACTCTAAATTGTCCCAAATTCCCAATTTCCTGAAATTCAACTCAATTAGGGTAAAAACCATTAGGAATCATCATCAAAACCATTTATAAAGAAATAAAAATAATGTGTAGCATGCGTACACATCAGTAAATATGCAAAACTATGGGTGTGTTCTAGTAAATGACCCTAATAGACTACACATAAGAGTATATAATTGTTTTATATTTTCAACTTTTTAAATAATAAATAATTATTCATATTTTATATACTATTTTTAATAATTTTTTATAATACAAAAATAACAATAATTAATTTTAGTTAGGTTTATTCATCAAACTGATGAAATCGACCAACTCGATCAACTCAACCCGAGTTGGTTGGTTTTCTAGTATTTTAGGTTGGCTTTGGTTCAAAAATTTCCCAATACAATCAAGTTGGATCAATTTTACTTTGGCCATTTGTAAACTGGCCAAAATCGAACAACCTAACCATGGATATATATATATATATATTAATATTTTATATTTTAAATATAAATTTTAATATAGAAAAGTGGGAAATTTCCCATATTTCTTAGTCTAAAATGTTTTATATCGTAAATCTAATTTTTAAATTTATTTTTTAATAATTGCACTATAATTTTTAAAATTAAATTAAATTTTTAAGTTTAAATCTTTTGAATCGACTAACCAAACAAAAAAATCGACCCAAACCGATACAACTTGTGTGTGTCAATTTTCACAAAAGGTCAATCGGTTTCAGCTAACCAACTCCCCAACCTGACCAGGTCAATTTGGTTGGCCAAATAGCCTATGACCGAACCAAACCAAGTCATGAACATTCATAATTTCAACTAAATTAAGACTCTCATCTCTGATAAATAACAATAATTTAATTTTCATTAATTATTGAAAATTTATAGCAAAAATACACAATTATTGAAAATATATTGATAAAGAAGAAATACAATAATTACAAAAATAAAATAAGTGCTAAAAATATTTTAACTTAGTCAATACATAGTGTTTGGGTCATGGTTGAGCAGGGTCCGAGTGCCACGTGTCTCCGCGACCGCCTTATCACTTCGGCCACATCGGCACCACGTCATATGGATAAGCTCGACCAAGACAGGAGAACGTTGTACGGATGAGGACAACTCCGCTGGGGATTAGGTCTTATCCCAAAGACCTCAGTGGGAACCTCATCCTGACAACTCCGAAAGCCTCATTAGACTAGAACATGGATCCTCGGCTATAAAACGGTTCCTCCCGCTCAAGGTAAGGGATCCAAATTTTGACTTCCATATTGTTACTCTACTCGGACCAGCACCATTCTCTAATTGCTCGGCCCGACCGCCCACTATTCTCAACTGACTTGAGTGTTGGAGCGCCTAGTCGGGGACAACTCCTCGGGCCTCTAACTACTTTCTTGGTATCAGATCTTGGAGCGTAGCTTCCTCCTTCCACCTGGGCTCCGCCCAGTTGGCAAGATTATCTGACTGCGACCTTGGTTCAAGAACTACCTCGGATTGAGCAGCATTAGATTAGCGCCGTTTGTGTGAATCGCACAAAAATCTATTCCGAATCCTCTCTCCGTGCGATCAAGAAAGATGCCGAGAAACACATTTGAACGCAGTTTCGGAACCATTCAGTAATTGGATGATTTTGCACAGTTTCGGAACCATTCAGTAATTTGGGCATAACTCTCTATTCCGGACTCCGATTTGTATAATTCAAGATGCACTGGAAATATGAGGGATAGGCCCACAACTTTTATGTTTTGGGTTTTGACAGATTCGGTCCGCATCGTAGACGAAATCGGGCCCGTAGTCAGAGCAAATTCTTAGAGAAGCCCAGCCCATAGCTGAAGCCCAATTCGCAGGAAAGCCTTGTAGCGGCCCAAGTAATTAAAGAGCCCAACTCAAATTCAAGAATAAAGAGTCCCATCAAATTTAAATTTCAAATGTAATCCTAGATGGATAAGATGATTGAGATTAGATTACTAGATAAGAGAGATTACTAGATAAGAGATAGGATAGGATTAGATCAAAACTGATTAAGACTTTCTATTTTTGAGGATAATCTCCTAAGAGGATTTGGAGAGAGCCCCTCCTCCTAAAGCTATATAAGGGGGGGGGGGGACCAGCTTTAGGCATCTCAATCAAGCATCAAGCAACACCATCAAGAAAGATCAGTTCGGCCTTCTGAGAAGCAAAGCCTGGGGGATTCGAAAATAATGAGCAACTAAGCTTTTCTTTTCTGGTTCAAGGGGGGAGGTTCGATTGTGTTATCGTGGGGTTCTGTGTTAAATTCAAGTATTCGTTAATTCTTGTGCTTATTCTCTATGGATGTTAATGTTAATTAGTTTGACAAATTAATTAATGTTGATTTTCCTACTGCTATACATGGTTCGGTGATCCGTAATTGTTACGAATAGTGGTACAAGTAGCAATTAGGTTAATATCCTTTTTGGGTCAATTGTTCGTGACAGCCTTTGACCAATGTATTGACATGTTTTAACCTAAAGGGAATCGATGGAACAAAATTCGATAATTGCAACTATCTTAATTATTGTTATTTTGGTTTAACTGTTTTCAAAAAGTTTATTGCTATCACTAGTTAATATGGAGCGCTATCGTACCCAGTCGATTAGTGATAAGTGTTGATCGAATGCTATGTTTGGTCAGCTGATTTAGAAAAGACACAAGGTTTATTATGGCTATCCTAATAAATCTAAGGTTAAATGCTTGAATTGCAAGACTGTCGAAGTTTACCTATGATCGATGACCAATTGAATAATCCAAACCCTTGAATCAGAATTCGGTAAGACTGATTTCTCTTTTTTGATATTGCTATTGCTTTCTTGTTCTTTTAGAAATTTTAATTATTTAATTTTCCCACTCTATTATATTGCGCATTCGACTAAGAAATTATTCCCTAGATCCCTGTGGGATTCGACCTAGTATCACTATTACTACAAAAATTCTATTGTGGGACTAGCATTAATTTTGAGGGCTTTGACTTCAGATCAATTTTTCACAAAAAATTGATATCAAGAACCCTTCTTGATCGCTCCTACAGGTGGAGAACGAACTGGCAATGGCAACAGTAGGAGGAGGGCGTAAGAGCAGAAGATGGCGCAGTCTTACTGTCGCTGTCTTCTCTCTTTCTGTGATCTAAGATATGATTGAGTGACTGGAGGTTCGCCCTCCTCCTCCTTTTATAGCCTTAAAGAGATCAGCTCCTAATCCCATTAGGAGTTTCCTAATTCAAATCCTTATTTGAATCTGGACTCTCTTTAAGAGATAAGGATAAGCCCTTATCTTATCTGCAGATTAGATCAACCCTCCTAATCTTATTAGGAGTTTCCAAATCGAAATCTGTATTTGGATCTGTACTCTCTGAGTGGATAAGGATAATCCCTTATCCTATCTGCTGATCCAAATCCCAAATCCACTCCTCTTTAATTAATCTAATTAAACTAGTTCGAAATGAGCTTTAGGCCCATTAAGTCCATGTGCTCACTAACCCTCCAAACTGCTGCCCAATTGGGTTTCCTTGTATGGCGTGGGATCGAAACATTGATCTACACATCAGCCACATGAGTTCAGCCCAACCTCTATTACAAGGCCTGGCCGAATTCACTGTAATGGATAGTGAACCCCTGATCCCATCACCATGGGCTCTTAATGGGCCCAACACTTACACTAAGTGGTCCCTGGGCCAAGCTACCTTATAAAAACCCAGGGACTGTGGGTAGATGCAACATTAGCCCATCAGGTATTACCCTCAATGGTCTTACACTTACCCTCTCAGCCCATAATGATCAAACACTGCCCGACAAGAGAGAACCTCTCCCTCGGCTGCAAGGAACATTGCTGCACTCTCTACTCACATGGATCTCGGGAATTAAAACCTTTTGCAAACAATTTGAAACCATAATACATATATATATATATATCCGTATATAAATATATTTTGTAAAAACAAATTTCAACAATTGAAATCAACTACCGACAGTTTTGGTTTCCATCAGAGAGAGTGCATCCCCGATCATTACCTTTGTCCGACAAAGGGGCTGATCCTGTCACTATGATCACTCGCTCAGATGAATTCTCGGACTGTCCCAACATACCCAGGTGTCAGATTATGATACTGCACTAGGTGTCAGATTGGGCTGTCTTTGATAGTGACAGGATCAGCGGGTGATCATAGTGACAGGATCAGCCCCTTTGTCGGACAAAGGTAATGATCGGGGATGCATTCTCCCTGATGGAAACCAAGACTGCCGGCAACCGATTTCAATCGTTGAGATTTGTTTTGCAAAATATATTTTATATGAGATATAAAAGTATATATATATATATCTATTATGGTTTCTAAAATGTTTGCAAAAGGTTTCAATTCCCGGGATCCATATAAGCAGAGAGTGCAACACTGTTCCTTGTAGCCGAGGGAGAGGTCCTCTCTTGTCGGGTAGTGTTTGTTTATTATGGGCTGAGAGGTTGAGTATAAGACCATTGAGAATAATACTTGATGGGCTAATCTTGCATCTGCCCACTGTCCCTGGGTGTTACAAGGTGGTTTGGCCCAGGGACCACTTAGGGTAAGTGTTGGTCCCATAGAGCCCATTTGATGGGTTTCAGGGGGTGCACTGTCCATAGCAGTGTATTCGGTCAGGCTTTGTAACAAATGCTGGGCTGAACCCACGTGGCTGATGTGTAGATCATTGCTTGGGTCCCACACCATACAAGGAAGCCCAACTGGGCAGCAGTTAGGAAGGCTAAGTGAGCACATAACCTTAACCCCAAGTAAAGAGTTACTTCTCCATCACTCAGTCTTCTGCTTATCTTGAACCCCTGTAGTGAGTTACACGCATGAGTCGAAGCCCCGGAGTCAATACACCAGGAAGCAAAAGTTATCAACAAATTGGTTTCTATGACATAGGATTTGAAATTACCTTTCTTGGAATCCAGGTATTGAGGATAGTTCCTCTTCCAGTGGCCGATTTGTTTGCAGAAGTGCATGCATCTGATGATCTGTCCTTCTTCTGCTTCTTGGACTTGGCGGATTTCTTCTGGGGCTTTCTCTTAGCCTTCTTCTTTTTCTTGCCCGACTTGCTAGCTTCAACAAGCATAGCAAGAGGCTCATCCTTCTTTATCAGTTTTTCAGCCCTTTGCAACATATTGCTGAGTTCCTGAATGCTGACATTCTGCTTGTTCAAATTATAGTTCTTGATGAACGGATTAAAGGAAGGAGGCAGAGAATTCAGGATGGCGTCTACCTTCGTGACATGGTCAAGCCCGGATCCAAGCGCATCATGTTCATTGATATAACCCATCATCCGAAGACAATGGTCATGAACCTGCTGGTTTTGGACATTTGCGTAGTCATGAACTGCTTCAAGACCTTTTGGCGAGTAGAATGGTTATGCTCTTCATACATTGTCTTTAGATTGTCCAATATGTCCTTGGCTAGCTCGATCTGATCGAATTGCCTTTGTATCAGATTGTCTTGGGAGGCAATGATGTAACACCGGGCCAGGAAATTTTTCTCTTCCCATTATTGGTAGTCCCTCCTATGGGCCTCAGAAGCCTTATCTCCCAGACTCTTTGGGGCAGCGTTTTTAGCCACCTTGTTCAACATCTCAGAAGTTAGGACCAGCATAAGGTTACAGTACCAGTCAGCATAGTTTGGTTCTTTCAGTTTGTTGTCATCTAACAACTTTGCAAATTGTCTATTTGCCATTTATGGTAAAAAGCAAACATTAGTTCATAACCTAATTTGATTCATGTTATCTACATAGATCTTGCTTTTAATCTATGTTCCATTTCCATTTATTCATCTCCGAGATTTCCCTCATACCTCTGTGACGGAGACAATGACTTATGTCTCTGGAAATGTGGGAAATCACATAGGGTGCATGGAGCCAACTRTTTYAGCTVCATAASCCCACCACCTTTCTGTGAAGGATCATATCCACTCATCATATGAGCTTTCCCTTTGGCCTCTGTTAGACAAGGTTCATTGCCATTTTAGGTTAAACCTTTTTGTCCAGTGAGTGCTCACCCATCATATTCGTGAACGCCAAGGTATCGTGAGAGAGTCTTCCATTTTAGGGTAGGCGCCTCCCACATGGGTCTACGACGCCCCTATCATCTTATGAAACATTCCAACAGATCCAATAGCAAATGGATAGCCCAATTTTATTGTGCGTTTCGTCATTACTGAAGGACCCATCTTCATGCTAATGATGGAAGGCCTTTTGAGAGTTCATCATATGAATCTCCCTATCACATGCACTCATATTTCAGGAGGGAACAAAGTTATTACTCCCTAGTTTAATTTAGGTCAAACCAAAGTGGCTCCCACTGACTTTCATAAAGCCAGATTTCGGTGGGCCCTAAACGACTAGGGTTCCACATGGATCCTCTTCAGGGAGGTGTTGGGCCCACCACAAAGGGAGATTATCCAATGATCTTTAGGGACACCATGGCAATGATGTGCATTCAGCCATGGTGTGCGCAAGAGCCACTATCATATCTGCATGGGCCAAGTGCTTATGGCCCATGAGTGTTGCACATCACACATCCATACATCACATGCAGGGATAAAATTGATCCAATCAATTAATATCTGTAAAGCCCATYATTAARGCCCAWWWTAATYCATAATATTACTGATTAATATTATCTAGGTATATGGCTGAATTGCATTAAGCAGTTCGGCCCATATGGCTTTTCTGTAGTTAGTGGGATTAAGCAGTTTTAACATTTTAAAACTGGGCCTTACAGGTGTGGGCCAAATTAATTCTTACAATTAAACATCAATCCCTTGACCCAAGAGTGGGAAATTAGGGCTGAGATCAGCCCCATCGAATCACAGATTCGGTCCAATCAGTTTGGTCCAACTTGGTTCGAATGGGTCTTGGGTTTGATTTTAATTCAAGAAATAATTCAAGAATTGATCTGAAAAATTAAATCACTGATTAAAGACAATCAAAAATCAGAACTAGGGCTGTTCGTACATCTGTAACCTGCAAAACAGATGTTAGATCACAGTTTGCAGTTTCACAAACTACAAATCGCAGATAGCGATTTCTCCATCTGTGAAATCTCCTTCTCCTGCGCATCCAACTTCGATCTTGAAATAAAACAAAATAGAAAAACCCTAATTTTCTATAATTATTACATTAGATCGAATTCCTATACATTCAGTCTAGAAATTAAAAAAAAATAATTACAGAGCAAAATTAATAGAACTGCAAATTCGCAGATTTCCTGCGCCAATAAAGAATTCGATCTCCATCGTACGAACAACCCATAAATCAAGATAATTATAAAGAACAGTTCCAAATAAATATCAGATTTAAAAATATTTAATTTCAGATCATTCACCCATAATCTGGGAACCGATTTTTGAGAAAAACAATTATTTGTGCAAATCGGGTAGAACGCCTTCTGCCCATTTGTGCAGGTTCAGATCTGATCTATTTCGGTTCAAGATTTGAACCTAGCTCTGATGCCATTGAAGGGATGAGGGATCCATCATATGGATAGCCGAGCCCTACAGGTAGGTAGGGCAAAATTTCAAAAATTTCTCTCTCTCCCATGTGGGAATCACATTCCCTGTTTTAGAAAATCTGCATTTTCAAGGATCAATCTTGAACCTAAACCGAACCAGATCTGAAACAAAAAAAGTAGGAGAGTGATATACTTGATACAGAGTAGCAGTAACTCCCAACGGAGGTGTTCACACCCAAGGAAAGCTCCAAAGACTGCTCCCACTGAAGATGATACAGCGTAGGGTGGAGGAGAATCAATAGGTAGTTCTTCACAAGAACCGAATCCTTCAGCAAGAATTTGATGGAGGGTATGTGGGCACGACTTCAGATCAATTTTTCACCAAAAACTGATATCAAGAACCCTTCTTGATCGCTCCTACAGGTGGAGAACGAACTGGCAATGACAGCAGCAGGAGGGGGGCGCAAGAGCAGAAGATGGCGCAGTCTTACTGTTGCTGTCTTCTCTCTTTCTGTGATCTGAGATATGATTGAGTGACTAGAGGTTCGCCCTCCTCCTCCTTTTATAGCCTTAAAGAGATCAGCTCCTAATCCCATTAGGAGTTTCCTAATTCAAATATGGAATCTCTTTAAGAGATAAGGATAAGCCCTTATCTTATCTGCAGATTAGATCAACCCTCCTAATCTTATTAGGAGTTTCCAAATTGAAATATGTATTTGGATCTGTACTCTCTGAGTGGATAAGGATAATCCCTTATCCTATCTGCTGATCCAAATCCCAGATCCGCCCTCTTTAATTAATCTAATTATACTAGTTCGAATTAGGCTTTAGGCCCATTAAGTCCATGTGCTCACTAACCTTCCAAACTGCTGCCCAGTTGGATTTCCTTGTATGGTGTGAGACCCAAACATTGATCTACACATCAGCCATGGGTTCAGCCCAATTTCTGTTACAAGGCCTGGTTGAATTCACTGTAATGGACAATGAACCCTTGAGCCCATCACCATGGCTCTTAATGGGCCCAACACTTACACTAAGTGGTCCCTGGGCCAAACCACCTTATAAAAACCCAGGGACTGTGGGTAGATGCAAGATTAGCCCATAAGGTATTACCCTCAATGGTCTTACACTTACCCTCTCAGCCCATAATGATCAAACACTGGCCAACAAGAGAGGACCTCTCCCTCGGCTGCAAGGAACATTGCTGCACTCTCTACTCACATGGATCATGGGAATTAAAACCTTTTGCAAACAATTTGAAACCATAATATATATATATATATATATATATATATCCGTATATAAATATATTTTGCAAAAACAAATTTCAACGATTGAAATCAACTTTCGATAGTATTGGTTTCCATCAGAGAGAGTGCATCCCCGATCATTACCTATGATCGACAAAGGGACTGATCCTGTCACTATGATCACCCACTCAGATGAATTCTCGGACTGTCCCAACATACCCAGGTTTTGACTCCCTCTAAGGATCTCACTGATTGGCATATCAAAGATAGCCCAATCCGACACCTAGTGCAGTATCGTAATCGAGTCTAGGGGTCAGGTGTAACATTCCAGTTTTGCCCATCAATCTCCAAGGTACAGGGCAATACTGGAATTCTAGTCCAGGGTTTCAAGTAAACCTACACTGCATGTACCTCGGGTCTCACCCTCCAGCTAAGACAAGCCACCCCAAACAACTTGGTGGCACATCAGTGTCAGTCTTGGCAGGATAAATCTCCCCAGACTTATCCAACAACTGTGAAGATTCTAAATTAACACGAATCTCATATGTGTCTAATTTAATGGTATTACATAGAAACACACCATAATAACATGAATCAAATATGTACTTTATTCATTTAAATTAAATGTCATAATGTACATCATTCTGATTGGAACTAAGGGCATACACTGTCTAACACGACAGAGGAAAGGAGAGTCCCTCAGAGAATACCTAGCGAGGTCCAACTCTGAGGCCTTACATGTCCGACCACTGAACTAGTTAGTGGCTGTCACAACTATCATGCAAGGCCTCTACTCCTCTCCATTCAGCTTCTCGGTCATGAAGAATCCTCCTTAGACTGTAGTTGCGTTGATGGCCTACGCCCAAAAGTATATCAACGCTGAAGAAGTGCATACACAACTGAGAGGCGAGGAAGAACAAGCCCGGCATGAAAAGGAGAGACCCTGATGACCGCAAGACAAAGAAGGTGGACAAAGACAACAAGTTGCAGGACCACCGACTAGATCGAAGACCGAGGACTCCACCGACTTACAAGAATTTCACATCGCTGAATGCACCACAGTTTGAAATCCTATGCAAATTCATGATAGCAAATATGTCAGATGGCCTGGGAGGATGAAATCCCAGAGCAACAAGAGGAACTGGGACAAGTACTATGAGTTCCATCGAGGCCACGAGACTAACAACTACCACGACCTAAAACACCACCTCGAGGACCTGATCAGGTGCAACTACCTCGAAGGAGGAACTATGCACCTAGACCCCCAAGCCGAGCTCCCTTAGTCAGAGTCATCGCTGTGATCTCAGGAGGGATGGCCTCCGGAGGGGAGAGAAGCTCAGGCCGAAAGGCGTATGTGCGGCTACTTGAGATCAACAATAGGAAGCAGAAGAGAAGGCGAGAGGACCCGATCACCTTCTCTGACGATGACCTTAGGAGGGTCCAAACCCCACATGATGATGCCCTGGTGATCACAGTCGAGATCGCAAACTTTGAAGTTCGACGCATCCTAGTAAACATAGGAAGCTTAGCTGACATCCTCTTTGAAGTAGCATTCGAGTAGGTCGGCATCTGCAAGGATCACCTCACTCCGGTCAACACACCCCTACTGGGCTTCTCTAGGAGTTTCTTATGCCAAAGGGGAAGATTTAAATGCCCTTATTGATTGGAGATGGGGACATCACGACCACGGTGTTGGTGGACTTCATCGTTGTTCGGTGCCTCTCATCCTACAACACAATCCTCGGCCGGCCGACCTTAAATGCTTTGTGGGCCTCTGTCTCCACATTCCATCTCGCAATAAAATTCCCAACCCCATATGGAGTGGGAGTAGTGCGTGGGACCAGAGGGCAGCACAACAATGCTACTTGACGTCCTACTGAGGAAAATGCGAAGCCATGGAAACCCTGACCATAGAGAGCATAGACCTGTAAGACGAGTTGAAGACTCAATGCGGCCAGCTTGTCGAAGACTTGATACAGGTGCTGCTCTCTGAAGAAGACCCCGAGAAGACGGTCCGGGTTAAATCCCTCCTGGAGGATTGTCTTCGGGAAGATCTCATACAGTTGCTGAAGGACCATTTTGACGTGTTTGCTTGGTCAATGGCGGACATGCCGGGGATCGACCCCAAAGGTCATCACTCATTGCTTGAAGCTACTGGACGCCGGCTTCAACCGGGAAGTACCCGGATTGGTTGGCTGATGAGAACGAAAAATATCATATTTTTCTCCCTTAATAATTAGCCTTTTATGTTTATTTTATGCCCAAATGCACTCGTAATTCTTATATTTTGGTTTAAGGCACGAAAGGAGGCGTTTGGTGAGAAACAAGGCTAATCGGATCATTTTACATAGTTTCAGCGCCGTGTGGTAGATTGATCGTAACTCTCTCATCTGGACTCCGATTGAGATGATTAAAGATGCGTTGGAAAGATAAAGAAAAGATACAACGTTCCTATTTTGAATTTTGATAGATTCGGACTATGTCGAGGTCATAATCGGGCCCGAATTCTCTGAAACTGCATTGGTGACGTGTTGAAGACATTCCTTAGCCTTGAAGCTTTCATCCGCGATTTCACCACTCTCCCACTCACACAAGAACTTTGTTTTATTTTATTTTTAAGCCTTTTCTGGATAAGTCAGACTTGTAGATTGACTTAGAGGAATTTTAGGAGATTTTGTAGGCTTCTCTTGGGGGAAGTAGATAAGAGGAGAAAAGCCTAGAGAGACGGAGAGGAGATTGGGAGCAGCCGAACCTCTCTTCTCTTCTCTTCTCTATTCTCCGCCCCTCTTCTTCATTCTCTGATTTTTTGGAGTTTTCACCATGACCATGCATGGCTAAACTCTTGTACTTGGTCGAAGGAAGCAGAAGCCTTAGAATCCACCAAACCGTGAGATCAAATTTGGTTTTTATTGTTTAATTCATGTTTTGGATATTGAATCTTCTTCTATGTTTATATCTATGATTGTTTCGTTTGATTGCTAGGAAGGCCTACTAGTTTATTATTCATTATAATCTATTGCTAGATTAGATATCAAATCCATAATTGTTTGGTCCCTCTAATATGCGAAACAACTAGGGTTTAGTGATTTGCTGTGTCATAAATGGTTAGATCCTAGGAAGGACACTCGACTGAATTAAATGCAACCGCTTGTGCTTGTGTTGTTTAGCTTCATCGATCTCTAATGCTTAATGCTATTGCTGGATTAAATCTTTAACACTTGTTTAGGGGTTGTTCAGTAGTAAGGGTTAAGAGGATTGCTTGTTTTCCGATTAACTTGAAAGGAGGGAGAGATCCATCGTATGGACGCCAAGATTGTAATGGAAAAGGGTGGGTGAATTTCAAAAATTTCTCTCCTCCCTTCAAACTGGGAATCATATTCCCTGATTTTAGAATACAATATTCAAGGATCTAATAAAACCAAAACCGAACTAGATCTGAACCAAACAGAAAGGGAAGGGTTATACCTGATACGGAGAATCAATATCTCCCAATGTCGGTGTTCACACCCAAAGAATACTCCCAAGATCTGCTCCCACTGAAGATGACGCAATGATGTTGAAGCAAAACCAATAGTGTTCGTCCTACGAACCAAATTCTACACAAGAATTCGATGGAAGCGAAGAGCACCATACACAATCAGCCTTACAATAAAGACTGATATCAAGAACACCTTTTTGATCTTTCCCTCTCAGAGAGATCGAACTAGGCAGTGAATGGCGGCAGTGGCTGAAGAAGAACACTAGAGCTGAAGTTGGCGTATTTGCTTTTCTTCTCTCTAGGGTTTCTGAGATCCAATCTCAATTTGCAGAAGGGGAGAGTGCCAAAACCCTTGGTTTGAATTCTAGTAAATCAAGACTAGGGTTTCTCCTCCTTCTTAGTGATTAAGAAACCTCCTAATCCTATTAGGAGTTATCCCAATCCAAATCTGTATTTGGATAGGGAATTATCTTAATCCTATCTACAGATAAGGTCAGCCCACTCCTGATCTTATCAGGAGATTACCAGATGGGCTTTAGGACCAATAAGTATTAAGTGCTCAATGGGCTTTCAAACTGCTGCCCAGTTGGGGCTTCTTTGTATGGCGTGGGACCCAAGCATTGATCTTCACACCAGCCAGATGGGTTCGGCCCAACTTTTGTTACACGGCCTAGCCGAATTCACTGGAGAGTCCAGTGAACCCCCTGAGCCCATCACATGGACTCTATGGGCCCAACCCTTACACTAAGTGGTCCCTAGGCCAAGCCATCTTATAAAAACCTAGGGACTGTGGATAGATGCAAGATTAGCCCATCAGATATAACCCTAAATGGCCTTACACATAACCTCTTAGCCCATAATGATCAAACACTGCCCGACAAGAGATGACCTCTCCCTCGGCTGCAAGGAACAGTGTTGCAAAACAAAGGTAATGATCGGGGATGCACTCTCATTGATGGAAACTAAGACTGCCGACAACCGATTTCAATCGTTGAGATTTGTTTTTGCAAAATATAAAAAAAGTATATATATATATATATGTTATGGTTTCCAAAATGCTTGCAAAAGGTTTTAATTCCCGGGATCCATATAAGTAGAGATTGCAACACTGTTCCTTGCAGCCGAGGGAGAGGTTCTCTCTTGTTGGGCAGTGTTTGATCATTATGGGCTGAGAGGTTGAGTGTAAGACCATAGAGGGTAATACCTAATGGGCTAATCTTGCATCTGCCCACAGTCCCTGGGTGTTACAAGGTGGCTTGGCCCAGGGACCACTTAGGGTAAGTGTTGGACCCGTAAA
>NW_010729431.1:92853-114407 GCF_000365185.1 Nelumbo nucifera | reverse complement strand
TCCTAATAGCATTAAGCAAGATAACTCATAGACTATATGGAAATCACGATCTTGGATAAATCAGAATGAAAATATATTCATTGTTATGATTAGGCTTTCCATAGTCCTAGCTACAAATAAATCAGTTCATACTAGAGGAAATAAAATAAACAAGAGGAAAGAAAGAACTCATGGTGTCGCCCTTATAGCTGAGGTCTCCTCTTCTCCTTGCCGCCGCCACCTTCTTCTTGTAGTCTTCTTGCTTTCTTGACTGAATGCTCCTCTCCTTCTTGATGCCTCAAGCTGGTCCCCCCCCTTTATATAGCTTTAGGAGGAGGGGCTCTCTCCAACTCCTCTTAGGAGATTATCCTCAAAATTAGAAAATCCTAATATAATCCTATTCTTATCTCTTTATCTAGTGAACGCAATCTCTTTATCTTTCTAGGAGTACATCACAAATTTAAATCTGATAGGACTCTTCTCAGTTTCTTGTTCTTGCATTCGTATTAGGCTGCCTCTGCGAATTGGGCTGCTGCAAGGCTTTTCTGCAAGTTGGGCTTCAGTTGCGAATTTGGCCTTCCTGCGAATTTTCCCCGACTTCGGGCCCGGATTTGACTTCGATTCAGGCCGAATCTGCGAATGCCCAAAACATAAAAGTTGTAGCTTTCTCTCTTTTCTTTCCAGTGAGTCTTGAATTAGCCCAATCGGACCTAGGATACGAGAGTTAGTCCCAGCTTACTGAACGGTGCCGAAACTATGAAAAATCATCCGATTTGCCTTGCTTTTTCTCCTGATGCCTTCTTTCATGCCCTGCACCGAAATATTTGGGGATAAAAATATGATAAATTTTATTCTAATCAATGGTAGTGAAAAATGATAGTGTTGATCCTAATGTTCATTTAAATAAATTTAATCAAAAGAAAATAAAAATAAAAATACCATTTTTGCCCTTAATAAGACACAGGCAACCATTCTGTTGGTTATATTTGGTTTTTATACAAAAAAATGTGTTAAGGGTATTTTTGGAATAAAAAATCATGAGTCTAATGGCAAAACAAACACTCCTTAATGAAAGGTTGATTAAGTAAATAGTTGTAAAATATATGGGATGTTTTAGTAAAATGAAAACTATAAGGTAGGTTTAAGTAAATATGAAAACTATAGGGTGTGTAGGAATGGCAATAGGGCATGGATCATATTCCCCGTCCCCGACTCCGATTCTGAAATTAACCCCCATCCCCGATCGCCGATGGGGATGGATTCCCTGTGGGGACCCAAATGTTTTTAGATGATGGTATTTTTTAATTAAATTTATTTAAAGTAAATAAAAATTTTAAATTATAAATAATGTTTTAAATTTGTTTTGATATATATATATATATATATGTATATATGTATATATATATATATATCCCTATCTCCGCCCCCGCCCCGCCAAAACAATCCCTATCCTCGACCCCATCGGGTCGGGAAAGTTGGGTCCCCGTCGAGGATGGGGAAAATTGCCATCCCTAAAGGTGCATTCTAGTAAATGACCCTAATAAAAACACATAAGAGTATACAATTGTTTTATATTTTCAACTTTGTAAATAATTAAAAATTATTCATATTTTATATTTCTACTTTTAATAAAATTTTTATAATACAAAAATAAGAATAATTAATTTCAGTTAGGTTTATTCATCAAACTAATGAAACCAACCAACCCGATTAACTCAACTCGAGTTGGTCGGTTTTCTAGTATTTTAGGTTGGCTTTGGTTAAAAATTTCCCAATTTGACCAAGTTGGATCAATTTCACTTTGGCCATTTGTAAACTAACCAAGATCAAATGGCCTAACCATGGATTGATATTAATATTTTATATTTTAAATATAATTTTTAATATGGAAAAGTGGGAAATTTCCCATATTTCTTGGCCTAAAATTTTTGATATCATAAATCTAATTTTTAAATTTATTTTTAATAATTGCACTATAATTTTTAAATTATTATTTTTCTACTTTCATAAAAATTAATATTTATTAATAAAAATTTTATACTCTAATTTATATTTATTATATAATTATATATACTAATATTAATATTTATTGCATTTTATTAATTATTAATTATTTTTTGTGATAAATTTATTTTTGTTTCATTATTTAATAGAAAACTTTCACTAATTATTGGGTTTAAACTACTGTAGGTATGTACAGCCCACTCGGACCCTTAGAGAACACTCAGACACCAAGAGTAATACCACAGAAGCACTTACGAGTGGCTTGCAATCAACCCCCACGCTGCGATGAACTTGCGGTACACCGCCACCTTTACGATGAACCCGCAAAACATTAAGCAAAACCGCGATAAACCCGTGGTCCACCAAGTCCAGTCAATGTCCGAACCTAAATGAACCTCAAAAAGACCCGCACAAGAGACCTAAACACACCTAAGTGTGTGATGGAGCCACACTTACTGTGACATGCGATGAACTCACAACCCACAAGCCCACTCTTAATTCTAAGCGTTTGTTATTGATACTCTCGAGCATCCACAACTCTCTCGTTTTTCTAAGCTCTTTACCTAAAGATCTTCACCTTCCTTCACTCTCGAGGCTTCTCTTCGTCTTTCAAAGAGACCACTCCCCAACCTAGCCTTACCCCGCCATCCTACAGTAGAATTTCTGGTTCATCTTTGATTACAAAGAATGGCCTCAAGAAGGATCAAATTTACCGCCATCCCCTGAGGAGCAGAGCAACATCCAGGAAAACAACAAACCTAGAGTCGAAAACCAGCAAGAGATGGAAACACCCTTCCAGGCTGATATCGAGATCTTATCAAACAAGGTCTACGGGTTTGAGGCGCTCTTCGAAGAATGGTTTAGGAAACTCGAGCAGAACATGGAAGAAATGAGGAGCGCCCTCCAGATCCTGCTCAACTGTTTAGCCCAAGCTGAACAGACCCCCGCTACTACTATCCCTAGCGTCCCGAATTCCAACCCTAACCCTAGTCGCCTTGACCACCGTCCCAGAACAGCCCCATAGGGCCAATCCGACCCCAACCCAAGCAGGCTCCCTGCCTGCTCACCAGTTTTGTGCTTTCCCCTGTGCCGACCCGGTATTAGAGATCCCTCTTAGCAGAGACGAGTTGAGGGAGTACATTCAGGGACTGGTGGTTGAAAGTCGCAGTCGGGCCCAGGATTCAACAGTCTTATAGAAACCTTATTTTCTGACTATATTCTATACAAATCTTACCCTATCGGGTAAACCCCTCCTCAGCAATGGCTGCAATACAACGGACAAAGAGGTAGCCTGTAGGAGCACATCAGCAAGTTCGAGGACATCCTAGGCTCCTTTGCTCTCGATGAGGATTTATAAGTGTGAGAGTTTTCGAAGATGCTGACCAGCCCAACGTATACATGGTTTGTAAGTCTCACCCCTAGGAGCATTGATTCATGAGGCAAGCTAGCCAAGAAGTTCTTATCCAAATGGTTCACCTTAGAAAGGAAGTTGACAATGGCCAATCTACAGAATGTAGAGCAAGGATCGAGAGAGGACCTCTTGGCATATGTCATGATGTTCCAGAAATGTACACATTCTATTTTCAATGAGCATACCGCCGAAAGAATTTTTGTTGAGCAGTGCATCCAAGGTATGCGTCGTACCTATAGAATCAACATCGAAAATATCGAAGTCGAAAACCTTCAGCTAGTTCTGGAGATGCACGGAGAGAATGGTGCGAACGTCAAAGACACTTCCCCTTACAATAGAAACGAGGCGTACACGGTTGACAGGAGGCCTAGGAATAACGGAGGAGCCAGACAAGGGCTGTATCAGCGAGTACCATCAGATGCCAGGAGTAGACCTAGAGAAAGACAAGCATGGAGGATGGGGGTGAAACTACCATCAGATGCCTCATCACGACCTAATGGACTGTTTCACCTTGAGGTGGATATTCACACAGAAAGTAAAGCTAGAGTAGTTTGTAAAGAAAGACTCGGCTCTCGTGGAAATCGACCCCCTCTCGTTCTATACCCAAGGAGGCAACATCAACATGGTAGGGCACCCAAACAGTACTTGGCTAACGCTCTGATAGAGAAGCTGGAGCAAAGTGAAGAGTTATGACAATTCTTCACCAAACAGGGGGCCAACACAACAACATAGAAGTTGGCCATCAGGGTGCTGGCTGAAGTATTTCGGCACCCCTACAACCGTACAACTGCGACCGTAGCAGTGTCAAGTTCATAGCGGAGGACATGTTGGCCGCCGACCCTCATCACAACAGACCCCTATACATCATGGCAAAAGATAGGGGGTTTTGACATGAGAAGATCGATGGTCGACCTAGGAAGCTCTGTTAACCTCATTTCCGTCCATACACTAGAATTAATGAATTTTCTAAAAGAGGATATCAAAGGATTGCCTTTAGAGGTACCAGATTTCAACGGGAACCTATTTGTCATCGAAGGGTCTATCGAACTATAGAATGCGATCGGGTGATTTACCATAATGCAAGAGTTCCAAGTAATCCTGGGAACGACCTGCTATTACTCCCTCTTAGGGCATCCACTGATCCATGTCCTCGCCTTCGTCCCTTCGACTTACCACTAATGCATCAAAGCCAGATAACAAGGGAGATCGATAAGGATCCCAGCCACCAGGGCCCCATTCAATAAGTCCGAAACGCACCTCTAAGACGCCATCTACTTCACGGAGTTAGCAGAAGACGACAAAATAAGGATAGCCAAAGTCGAGGGAATGAAGCTACCGCACCCACCGGAATGTCGGAAGAAAAGCAGATGCGTCCGGATGACTGAAGACGACAGGAAGGAACACTACACCATCGTCGAGGACAATTGTGAGTTCTGGGAAGCTCATGGCCGGCTCAAAGGAGTTGGAGTCGCCACCCATTTTTTAGAGGAAATGGGCCCTCACTTTCGGGTTTGAAAAACTCGATTTAGGTCTTTGATAGTGGCTCCTTTTTCCACGGTAAAGGCATTCAACCAAGAGATTTCAGGTTCTAAGGATTGGGAGAGGGAAGGTATATTAGGCACCCCTCTCTCCAAGCTGCTGTAGCAGCCCAAAACGGGAGTTATTCAGGCTCAGAATCTGACAAAACACCAATTAACGGGATTGCTCAAAGCTCTTGAATCCTGGCAAAAACGTTCCCAACTTTGTCCAAAATTGAATCTGGAGGAAGCTGGGAATGCAAGTTTGCCAAAATTTAAGATTTTAAGCAATCTGAAACTAAACTAAAGTAGGGAGGTGGGGGGTGAGAGGCTTACCTCTCGTATACAACCTTGAAACCAACTTTCCAACAATTGAAAGGACTTCAAATGAAACTTGAGCATGGCAGGGGCTGGTCTGAATGCTTATGGTGTTAAGTTTGGAAAGCAGGGGATGAGGCTTGAGCTTGGCTTCAGGGATTTCGGGATTGTAAGCAGAATGGGGGGTTATAGAAGTTGGAAAACTGCCCTCTTCCCCTCTTCTTCTCTTTTCTGGGGCCTTTCTTAAGTTTCCTTTTCTCCCTTTCTTCTGTCCCCCCCAAGCTCGAGCTGGGCCTCTATTTATAGAGAAAATGGAAGGAGATGGGTATGAAATTCGCTCAGTTACAGTGTTTGTGACTAAGCGGAGTTCTTTTACCGAAATAGGCAAAGATTCTTCAAAGAAATATGTGCACAGCCATGCTTTCTTGTTTGGTGAAACATTTTCTTTGATTTGGGGGTGGTTTTCATGGGTTTTGTGCATCCAATGGGAGTGTGGGGTGTGCCAGATGACATGGGTTTGACATCAGTCATCACCCTTTTGAGACTTAGGTTGGGATAGATGATGTGGTAATTTGATCTGTTGCATCAAAATGGTATATTTTTAGTTTAACGGTCAAGCGAATGAGTCTGGTCGTGAAATTTGGCATCCTAGGGTTTTTTTTGGGTCTTTGGCATAGTGGTGAGGTCTGATTGGACAAATGGGGTTGGGATGATGGAGATCTATGGTTGACAAGTTTGGATTTACACGATTTGCTGAAATAGAACCTTTGTTCGATGAAGGGTCAAATGGAGGAATTTTGGGGTGAAATTTGGTGGGTTGGTACTTTTGATCATCATAAATCTAATGGAAGTGATGGATCTTTGATCAGGGGTGCAGATAGATTGATTTAGTTCAGATCATGGTCTTACCTTATGGAATCTTACTTTTTCAACGGTCAAATGGAGGTGTTTGGTTATGAGATTTGACATCCTAGGGTTTTCTAGGTCTTCGAACACAGTGGCAAGGTCTGGTTTGTCATGTGAGGTTGGGATGATGGATGGTAGATTCTAATTAATGAGATTTATTGGAATAGGATCTAGGCTTGATGGAGGGTTAAACGAGGGAATTTTTGAGCTACAATTTGGTAGGTAGGCATGGATTAGGGTGAGGAGTCAAGTGGATGGTTCTGATCTGAGAAATATATGGTTGGCCTTGGTAATTATTCAGTGCCATCCGAATGGGATCTTGATGTTTTTGCGGTTGATTATTGAAGATTCGTGGTGGGATTTGCTAGTTGATTATTTCCTAGCGATCATGGGGTGATGGATATGTTGGATTAAATTTTGGAGGAGTTGGAATTTGGATATCACATAGATTAGGGCCGTTCGAAAGGAGGTTGGCGTGATGAACGGTGGATCTTTTGAGTTTAGTCATGAAAATTGATGTGTAACTAAGTTATAGTTTTTTAAGTCTAGTGATGATGACTGATTAAGGTTCTTGTTTTTCCTGTGGATTGTGTCAAAGGAGGGGTTTTGTTGGGTTTGGAAAGTCTCAAGTTAATCTGGTTGTGTTTCTGAGTTTTTGGGGTCTAAGAGGGAGTACAAAGAGGTAGTGCGAAGGGACTGAGCAAAAATTGGGTGCTAACAGCTGCCCCTCTTTGTTGGAGGTAGCAAGATGCCGGACAACAAAGATAAAGCAGAACAAGAAGATTTTTGTGAGTGCCAAGAGTTTGGAGGAGGAAATTTTGCTGCTGGAATTTTAGTCAAGGTTGAAGTTGATGTAGTACAAAACTTTTACTTGGAAGGTGTTGTATAGTCCCATGCCTTGGAAAGTAATTGCAACTGTCAAACAAACACAAGAAAAACATAGTGGTGCCACCCCAAAAATAGTTAGCATTAGTTGATGTTTGATTTTTTGTTGTTTGCTTGCATATGTTTTGAAGGATTTGATATTTTTTAATTTGGGATCAAGCTCCTTAAGTTTTTATTTTTTTTATAGTTTTCTAATTTGTTATTTGTTGGATGTCTATAGGTTAAGTTTGTGTGTGTTTGACCCTTTTCTGTTGTGGCATTTGAATTGATGATTTGATGAAAGCCTATAAATCTTGATTTGATTTGATTTTTTTTACTAATTTAGGTTTTTGAAGATCGAATTGTTATTTGATTCAAATGTTTGGTGAAATTTTACTAAGTGGATATGGATTTTGGTTTTTTTATTTGAGTTTTTTTTTAGGTCTTGATTTTGATTTAAATGTTTGATGAATTTTGAATTTTCATGAGTTTTGATTTTTTGAATATGTTTGATTTTTTTTGCAGGTTTCATTTAATTTAAATATTTGATGGACTTTGGCTCTCGATTTTGATTTTTGAAATTGGATATTTGATTTGAATATTTTATGGTTTTGATTTTTAAAAATATTTGATTTTTATGGGTTTTATTTTATTTAAATATTTGATGGGCTTTGGCTTTTGATTAGTATTTGATTTGAATATTTGATGGTTTTTGACTTTTGATTTGAATTTTTATGGGTTTTGATTTTTGAAAATTTTTTATTTTTTATGGGTTTTATTTGATTTAAATATTTGTTGGACTTTGGTTCTTGATTTTGATTTTTTAAATTGGCTATTTGATTTGAATATTTTATGGTTTTTGAATTTTTATGGGTTTTGAGTTGTGAAAATATTTGATTTTTATGAGTTTTAATTGATTTAAATATTTGATGGTCTTCGACTTTTGAATATCTGATGCTTTTTGACTTTTGATTTGAATTTGAAAATATTGAAATTGGCTATTTGATTTAAATATTTGATGGTTTTGGACCTTTGATTTTTGTATTTGATTTGAATATTTGATGAATTTTGGCTTTTGATTGGCTATTTGAATTTTTGATGGTTTTTGACCTTTGACGGATTTTGGATTTTCATTAGCTATTTGATTTACATATTTAATGGTTTTTTTACCTATGATTTGGATTTTTATGGGTTTTAATTTTTAAAATTTGATTTGAATATTCGATGGATTTTGACTCTTGATTTGAATTAGTTGTTTGATTTATGGATTTAAAATATTTGATGGAAGCATACCAACTTAATATGGATTTTGATTTTTTTGAATTCAGTTATTTAAAATGGTTAACAAAAGTTTATGGGTTTTGATTTTCCCTACTTTTTTTTGGGTTTGTTTTGATTTTTGAAAACATTTGATGGAAGTTTAATATGGATTTTGTTTTGGGTTTTTACGGGTTTGTGTTTTTTGAAAGGATTTTGATTTTTGTTTTGGGATGGATTTTGATTTCTATTTTTGGTTTTTACAGGTTTTGATTTTGAATGTATTTGATGGATTTTGATTTTTGTTTTGGGTTTTTCACAGGTTTTGATTTTGAACATATTTGATGGATTTTGATTTTTGTTTTGGGTTTTTTACAGGTTTTGATTTTTGAAATTAGTTATTTGATTTTGAGTTTTTACAGGTTTCGATTTTTTAAAATATTTGATTTAAGTTTAATATGGATTTTGATTTTTTTTTTACGAGTTTGGATTTTTGTTGTTTGATGTTGAAATCATTTTAGGAAATCATTTTGAAAACTTAACAAAGGTCCTTTGATTGATATATCGCGTGTTGTCATTCTGAGAGGTAATAAGATCCCTTTGGATAGGGGTTACTTGTGCATTAAAACATTGATAATTCAGGCGACGAAAATTGTGTGGTGCAAAGTGTACGATGTTAAAGTAAGTCTAATGCCCCTTGCAATGGTTTGGATTTCATAAAAGGTGGTTTGGTCATAATTTATCAAGCTTTTTGTGCTTCTGGACATTCTGCCACGCATTGGGGGAAAAAGATCTTTGAATTCTACAACTGATCTTAGGAATGCTCGAAATGAAAGTTTTTTCTCTTCTTTGAGTGATTTGCCTGGAGGTATCTCACATGGGATTTTTTTTTTGGATTAGGCCAAGTGACTACTTTTGATCGACTCCAAGATTTTGCACGAAAACATGCCATACAAGGTGATAAATTTTGATGGTAAGATATTATTGTAGAGAGATTTTGGTGAATTTGGATGGGTATTTGATTATGCCTGAACGCCAAGTGCACAAAAAAAAAACATTTCGATGATATTTGATGGGTATTCGATTATGCCCGAAGGTAGATCGCACAAAGCGAGAAATTTTGGTGATATTTGATGGGTATTTGGTTATGCCCGAAGGTAGATCGCAAAAAGCGAGAAATTTCGATGATATTCAATTGGTATTCTATTATGCCCAAGGTAGGATCACACAAAGCAAGAAATTTTGATGATGTTTGATGGGTATTCGATTATGCTTGAAGGCGGATCACACAAAGTGAGAAATTTTGATGATATTTGATGGGTATTTAATTATGCCCGAAGGCAGATTGCACAAAGCAAGAGATTTCAATGGATATTCGATTATGCTCGAAGGTGGATTGCACGAAGTGAGAGATTTTTGTGATATTTGATTTCGATTTTGATGATTTTCGATGGGTATTCGATTATGGCCAAAGGCGGATTGCACAAAGCAAGAGATTTTGATGATTTTCGATGGATATTTGATTATGCCCAAAGGCGGATTGCATGAAACAAGAGATTTCGATGATATTTGGTTTCGATTTTGATGATTTTTGATGGGTATTCGATTATGCCCGAAGGCGGATTGCACAAAGCATGAGATTTTGATTCGATGGATATTTGATTATGCCTAAAGGCGGATTGCATGAAGCAATAGATTTCAGTGATATTTGATTTTGATTTTGATGATTTTTGATGGGTATTCAATTATGCCCGAAGGCGGATTGCACAAAGCAAGAGATTTGGATGGATATTTGATTATGCCCGAAGGAGGATTGGACGAAGCAAGAGATTTTGATGATATTTGATTTTGATTTTGATGATTTTCGATGGGTATTCGATTATGCCTGAAGTGGATTGCACAAAGCAAGAGATTTCGTTGATTTTCGATGGATATTCGATTATGCCTAAAGGCAGATTGCATAAAGCAAGTGATTTTGATGATATTTTATTTTGATTTTAATGATTTTTGATGGGTATTCGATTATGCCTAAAGACGGATTGCACAAAGCAAGAGATTTCAACGATATTTGATGGGTGTTCGATTTTGATGATTTTCGATGAAAGAAAGTTGGATGATGAATGACTTTTGGATTTGGACTACTTAGATGAAAGCAACTTGCACAAAAGAATTATGAAAAAAGGTGGCTTCGGATTTGGATAGATGGTGCGTGCCAAGATTTTTAGATGGTTGTGATGAAAGATTTTGGATTTTCTAAAAAACTTTTGGATGGTTTGAAAACAAATTTTTGGATGCTTTAGATGCACAAAAAAGATGATGCAAGACTTTTTTTTTTTTTGCCACAAGGGACTTTCATGCCACGGGGGTCTTTGATGCCATGAGGCACTTTAATGCCATGAGGGGCTTTGATGCTACGAGAAACTTTAGTGCCACAAGGGACTTTGGTGCCATGGGGGACTTTGATGCCACGAGGGACTTTGATGCCACGAAGGACTTTGGTGCAATGAGGGACTTTAATGCCATGAGGAACTTTGGTGCCATGGGGGACTTTAATCCCACGAGGGACTTTAAAACAGATTCCATGATCAATCAATGATTTTTTGCCATAGTGCTGGAAATGATATGCCCATCTGGAAGCTTGATGTTTTTAAAAAGAAAGGTAAGCAGGTGAGGACCTTTTTCTTCTTTATCTGTGATGATTGGTCATTTTAAACATTTGGGCTGAAGAAGAATATAATGCATATGATGATGACAAGAGGTTGACAAGGATTAGATGAATGGTGATAGCTTACTTCTGACAAAATAATGACATTTAAAAGAGCCTGGTTGCCCTTAATGTGGTGTGAGATTTGATGATAGCAACCCTGTTAGTTCCAGAGATATGTGTCTTTGAAATGTTAGAGCCAATTGGAAATTCACTTCATGAATTGCCCCCTTCGAGTAGAGGTTGAATCTTCACAATTTTGCTGAACCGAACTTCTTGTGCCATGATATACTTGCCCCAAGTTTAGAATGCATCTTTCTATCTTTTTGTTTTTTTTTGTTGTTTCTTCTCACCCCTTCTGCCCATGGTTTTGTGTTTCTAGGTCCGACTTATTTTCTTCTTCTTCTTCTTCTTCTGCTTTTTTTTTACTTGGGGGGCCTATACTTGATCCTATCATTGTCAACGAAAAAAGGTGTGCCCAAAGTTAGCTTGCTAATCTCTCAAATATCGAGGATGTCTTATTAGATGGGATGAAACGTGGCTTAGGACATGGTTCATAATCAAACAATAGGTGGCTCAAATATTCTTTTGACATAGGTTTTAGATGCTTGAATTGACAGATGGGGCCTTTAGAACATTTTTTTAGCTTTTT
Organism: Nelumbo nucifera; assembly: GCF_000365185.1. Next base: position 102,795 of record NW_010729431.1, on the reverse strand, counting down.
TCTTTTTATTTATTTTTCACTTTTCATGTCTTTCAATGTTATGAGCCATACATCTTTCTTGATCCAGGAGGACTTTTTGTTGGGGTGAAGAATGAGGTGGGGTTATTGGAAACAGATGTTTAGCTTAACTGCCCCTGTTTTTTTTCTTTCTTTCCTTTTTCCTTCAAAACTACACTTTGATGCCTTACTTTTTCCTCTTTTTTTTTGACGTGTTGTAAGGGCATCTGAATATTTGACATCTGTCTCTTGAGAAAGGGGGTAGTCAAAGAAGAGGTTCAGAGGATTGGTTAGTGGATCAGAGATAAGGTGACATGATTGATAGATGGCCTCCCTTCATCTCTTGATTGTATGTATGACTTATGAAATGAAATACCTGTTAAGCTTGTTCCCAGTTGATCCTTCAAGGGAGAAGTATTACTTTTGATAATATTGAGGTCCTTTAGTGAAATTGCCCTTAGTTCTTTTTGCCCATTTTTTATGCTATTTTCATGATTTTTCTTTCTTTTTCTTTGTCCTCTTTTTTTTTTTTGATTTTCCCTTTTGATTCAAGCATCTTTGGAAACTTGTGGGTTTTGTCAAAGTAGGGTTTAGATGAAAGGCTCAAATGGGCTGACTATCGTCCGAATGAATGATAAGGGACTGAGGGAAATGATCGACCAAAAATGGCATCCAGTCCTTTATTTGATCGATGAGTAGTTGACATTGGTTGTGATGCCTTTATGCTGACTTAGGAGTAGTTGATGTGGAGTCGATTTAACGCCTTACTGCCTTCAGTGTCTGTGTTATTTAGGGCTTGTCCCTCCTTTCAAATATTTCCTTCTTTGAATTTCCACATCGATGAGACTTGTTACAAGTTTTCTGTCATTAAATCTGGATACACTGAAAGGGTAAATTGGGCATAGTTGAATTCATTGTTTTGTTGGGAGTAAGCATTGGGGGACAAACATAGATTGGTAAAAGGCGAAAAGCAAGATTCTATTAAGTAAAAACTAAGTACACTGAGCTTTAAGGCACAAAGAAAAACAAAGTTTAGTGCAAATGTGCTTTAGATGGCAGTATGTCCATAAGCTTGAGCCCTAGGGTTGTATTGGCCATCGTCAATGAGGTATTGGATTGCACACTTCAATTACCAATGATCATTGGTCTCATGTCCTGGTCCTTTATGGTAGGCACAATAAGCCTTCTGGTTAAAATTCTTTGGATCCACAGGAGGCTTCCAAGGTAGTAAATGAAGGTATCATTTCTCGACCAAGATGGGCAAAAGTTGGGAAGGTAGCGGACTGAACTTCTTTACTTCTTTCTTGGATGGTTGGGGCGGTGGTGTGGGATTAAAAACCGGTGGTGTTGCCCCTGTGTGGGAGATTAGCCAATCAACTTTGAAGGTTAATAGGTTCATTGCTTTTTGAAGTTCTTCGATCTCTTGTTAGATTTTGACTTGATATTTGGTAGGTGAGGTCATCTTTCCTGCTAAGATCATTAGACTTTATATGGGATACAAACTTGCATGGAATGAATTTAAAGATGATGCAAGCAATTTCTAGACTATTTGGGTTGGTACCTAGAGGGTGTCTGGGTGGATAACCTAGGGTTTTAGGTGTATTTGAGGGTCCTAAGGTTTTTATTTGAGAGTCCTAATGTTTTATTTTTATTGGATTATCCGAGTTGTACCCAAGTGCTAATGCCCAGGTTGCCTACGTACCCCTTGTGAGGGATCAGACTTGTCATAGTTCTTGAAAATGTTATAGATTTAATTACATATTTTAGTAATGTTTTAAGGGACATTCTCTGGTATTGGATGTTGACTTTGAGAATTGTGCGATTGTTCGTTGAGTGCCCTGGTCCTTGGAGCTCTTTGGTAGGGAATTGGGAATTTGCTTAGGTGATAAAGGTGTTAGTTGCGAAGGTAGGGAAGCGAATCATCTCTTGACATTACTTTTGAAGGGATTAGTTAAAGTTCATCATTTCTGTGTTGAAAAGAAAGGTTGATGTATGGTGGCAACTACAGTCGGATTTTTGATCTCAACTAGTGGATTTGTCGATGCTAGGCGGATTTTCTCATGCTTAACTTCCTATTCGATGCATGCACTAGGAAAGTTTGTCCTATGTCATCCTAAGGTGCTCTAGATCAACAAAACTCTTGATGAATTGTTCTGCCAAATTTCCCTATGTCCTCTAAGTGTCTAGGTCGAGCTGGGTATGCCAATCCAAAGCAGCTCCTTTTAGGCTCTTAGATCCAAGCTGCAACATGTCTTGAACAATAAAGGAGGATGTGAGCTCTGAGACAACTAGATCCATTATACTTGTGGAATTTTGGGGTTTTAACATTGTTAGGAAGGTTTAGGTTATGATGAGGTCACTTGATTATATTTTTTGGTTGGGATGCTCGTATGTTCTTCAGTGGGATGTTGATGAGAGGCTTACTCTACGACGATCCTAAATGGGTTCTTTTTAGTTTAAGAGGGATTTGAACTTTTGTTTGATTTGCATTGATGTTTTAAAGTTGGTTGTCTAAAGGGCCTATGTTGTTGGTTCTGTAAAGGTACCAATCTAGGTTGTAGGCATCTAACATGTGGGCTAAGGATTAGTTATAGGGATTAAACACGCGATGACATGCAATATGCTCATGAAAATGATGAAGTGCGGGCAAAAACAACGGAAAAGCACAACCAAACCGACCTACCCCTAGTATGCATCTAGAGCTATTGAGGCTGCTATGAGGCTAACTAGATATTGGATCCTAAGCAAGAATGGGTCAAGGTTAGACATGACTTGTGAGGGTGTAGGGTGCTAGGGGTGAGGTTGAGGTAATAGACTTGGTGTGAAGTGCAAGGGTTGTCAATTCTACAATGGCTACTAATTTAAGGAGTCCTAAGAAGGCTAGATGTGTAGGTGATTAGATAGGATGGTTTCCTTGGAGTGGGTCAAGGGAACCTAACAAGGATGTACAAGAATGAAAGAATCTATAGTCAACTAGACTAGGTCATGCAAGGAGGATGTCTTAAATTAGTGGACTTCTATCAAAAATTAAAATCGAAAGTAAAACTAAGATTGAGCTTGAAGTTGGAAAACAAATACAATGTTTAAAGAAATTTTGAAAAATCTTTTGGGGTTTGAAGAATTCAATTAAGATTTGGAAGAACATTCATGGACTTTAGTGTTTTTCTCAAGTTTGTGGAATGTTTATTTTTGCAATTGACTTGAAATTATGTGAGTTAGGATTTGATAGAGACTTTTTTTGATAATCCTTAGAATAGAATCTCATGGTTTGACAATGGACCTTTCTTTTATTTTTGTTGACTTGATAGATAGATCTTTATTATGAGTTAGATATTGGGATTTGATACTATTTGGTACATTTGTTCTTTTTCCTCGTTTTATTATTAATTTTGGGACTTCGATAACTAGTGTTGTAATTAGGACCAAGTTCTAGTTTAGAAATATTCTTGGGTTTTTGAAAAGGTCAAGGCTTGAAGGAAATGTCGAGAGTAATTAGTTTTTGTACCATACTTATGAAACAACAACTCTTTTGATGTTGCTCCCCAAGAGCAAACTCATTGGGTCAAACATCTACTCAGTTTGGAGAAGAGCAAGAAAGATATTTGAGATCGACAGTTTATGAAGGATCATGAGAATGGCTTTACGATACTGGCTAAGGGACTATCAATCCCTACACCATGTGTGTACCTACTTGACATCTCAGTGTTTTAAAGGTACGGAGGTACAAGTGGCCTTTAGATGTTATTTCTTAAGAATAACTCATAGAGCCAAACATCTATTTGGCCTAAGTTCAGATGAGGGAATGAAGCATCATTTGATATTAGTCAAGGGAGGGTTAGACCCTTTACCATATATATCTACCAAATCCTTTTGGAGTTTGAATACTTAGAATGGGTAGAAAATGGATACAGAACACAAGACAAATGATAATTTTAATGATACTTTTCAAGAGTTGAACTCATAAAGTCATGCATCTATTTGGTCAAGAGATGGACACAGGACAAATGATGAAAGGGGTAAAAAATGGATTTTTAATGCTATTTCTCAAGAGCTGGGCTCATAGAGTCATGCATCCATTTGGCCAGACCATGGGACAAATAATGAAAGGGGTCAAAATGGTCGTTTTATGCTACCTTTCAAGAGTTGATCTTATAGAGTATACAAAAGCCTGGAGTCAGAAGATGGTCATTTTAGATGAGAGTTTTAGATTCTGATAATTGTAGTTTTGATTTTGATCTTAATTCCCAGATTTCCTATCCTTAATATTTTTTATATTGTAGTTGAATCTTATGTGAAACTTATAGATCTGATTTTGATTTTTTTTAGTTGGTTTTGATTGTTTTTATCTTGCATTTGGAAATTTGGGCCTAGGTGTTACTTGGGATATGTTGAAGCTTACTTGGGATCTAACTTAGACTAGACTTGTCTTTTATGGTGTTTTAGTGTCTTTTAATGAAAGTCAACTCTTCTTTTTTGTTGTTTGGTTTTTTTTTTTACGAGTAGATAGAATTTGGGCTTCATTTTTTTTATCCTACTTTTAAAGATGGCAACCACATAGTGCAACACTCATAGTGTCCTAGTTTTATTTACACTATAGTTCATCTATCTTGTTTTCATCTAAGGCTTCTATGTATGGGTCATTTAGGTGCGATGCATGGTGTTGTTAGGTGGGTTCTAGACTTTGAGGTTCCAATAAGGTTGCTAGCCTTCAAACCTCCACCCATGGGCAAATGGGCTTCTTTGATTGGTGGCTAGTTTGAAGGTTTTGGTGGATTTTTTGAGGACCAAAGTCTAGAGGCACACACCTACTATCCTTCCCCTAATAGGTAAAATGGGATTCTAATTTTATTTACATGAGAGTGTGTGAATTATGAATGTTCAAGCATGCAAGAAAAATGAATAGGAAAGCAAAAAAAGAAAAAAAAACAAGGGGAGAATGCAGCCACATGTTTAAAATCCTACAAGTATCTAGGTGGCCACATTTGGAGATCTAATAGACGCTAAGTTCTCTTGATGCTTTTTAACTAAAGAACAAGGAACAAATGCAATTTACTACTACCCAAAACTAATCTAAACACATTCAGTTATAGAGAAAGCAAAAACTATAAATTTTGAGAGATTACTAGAGAAAAAGAAGGGGTGGAAAAAATCCCAAAAGAAAACAAAAAGAAAAAAAAGGAAAAAAAACCCAAAAAAAAACAAGGGGGAATTGGCAGGTGGGAACTTTATGATTTTTTTTGCTATACTGAAGGCTAGTTGCGATAGGCATTCAGTACTCTATGACAAGGGTTGCGATGCGATAACCGGGCATGGGAAGGGTAGACGGGTGCAATTAGGTGCGATAAGACTGAAATACAGTGCGGTGGGTAGGTCTTGAGTTGTGACTTTGAGCTTCTGAGTTGGGATAATGTTGAGTTGTGATGAGCCTATGGAAGCGATGAGGTTGGGTTGAGTTACGATGAACCTATGGGTTGCAATGAGGTTGGGTTGAGTTGCGATGAACCTATGGGTTGCAATGAAGTTGAATTGAAGGTGCGATGAGCTTCTGGGTTGTGGTAAGGTTGAAAGGAAGCGCGATTTTGGAGTTTTGGGTTGCGATAAGGTAAAAAAGAAGTGAGATTTTGGACTTCTGGGTTGCGATAAGGTTGAAAGGGAGTGTGATTTTGGATTTTTGGGTTGTGATAAGGTTGAAAGGAAGTGCAATTTTGGACTTCTGTGTTGCAATAAGGTTGAAAGGGAACGCGATTTTGGATTTCTAGGTTGCGATACGGTTGAAAGGAAGTGTGATTTTGGATTTCTGGGTTGCAATATGGTTGAAAGGGAGCACGATTTTGGATTTCTGGGTTGCGATACCGTTGAAAGGAAGTGCGGTTTTGGACCTCTGGGTTGTGGTAAGGTTGAAAGGAAGCGTGATTCTGGATTTTTGGGTTGCGATAAGGTTGAAAGGAAGTGTGATTTTGGACTTTTAGGTTGTGATAAAGTTGAAAGGAAGTGCGATTTTGGATTTCTGGGTTGCGATAAAGTTGAAAGGAAGTGCGATTTTGGATTTCTGGGTTATGATAAAGTTGAAAGGAAGTGTGGTTTTGGACTTTGAGGTTGTGATTTAGATGAAATGTGGTGCGATTTTGAAGAAGTGTTTCAAGTGAGGCCTTCGTTGTGATTTCAACAAAGGTATGATTATGGGTGAAGCTTCAGGTGCGATTTCGGAATCGGAATGGCTTTGGGTGATTGTTGATAACTCTTTATTTTGATGCCTTAACGGGCATCATTTTAGGGTTACCTAGGCCTTAGAATAGTCAAAATGTGCCATTTTCCCAATTAAATTCAATATTGTGACATCTGAGGGTCCCTATGCAAATCCTAGGAAAATTAGGGAAGTTTCAGGGCTGAAATGCAGTTTTTGGGAAGTTGGTGTGAATTCCAATTGAGAAAGGGGGTATTTCTGTGAATAAATGAGCACAAGAGGGCGCTTCCTATATGCTAAACCCAGAATGGCACTCCCCTACTATATTAGCATACTCCCCTCTCCTTGGCAAATCCTAGGGTGCCTCCCCACTCATTCTTTTCACCTCTAACAAACCCTAGCCGCCCCCAACTAATAAATCCTCACCTTCCATTCCTTTTAATCTCCACCCTCCATTCTAGGCCGCCCTTTCTTTAGCATTCTAACCCTAGGGTGCCACATAACTTCTAATCCCCACCATTCAGCCTTTAGCCAATAGATCTCAGCCCTATATTTCACTCTCTATCTCAGTCATTCACTCTAGGGTGCCACCCACTCCTTTTAATCTCCACCTTTCAGCCCTAAGTGCCTAAATCTACACCATCCAATCTTAGGAGCCCAAATCTCAGCCATACATAATATTGGGCGCCCTCTCATTCTCTTCTCAACCTTAAGATCATCTTATAACAATCTTAACCCTCCATTCTCAACCCCAGGGCACCCATATTTCTGTAGAAACTCAGTTGTCGCCCCCTCTTTCTCTCTAATCCCAATTATGTCCACCCTTCTCTATTAAAAAGACCTAGGGGCCTTGGAGAGAGGGTTGGTCAATTCAGCCTATTCACAAGGCTAAGATTTCTTAAGGAGTTCAAGGGTTGTAGAAGGGAAGGACGCTCAGATCTTGTCAGGAGGCTAAGGTTCCTACAAATAGTCCAGCCAATCTGCAACTACCGCCACTGGATTTGATCATACATCCTTTTCATTTTCTTCATTTTCTTTTATGTTATTTTTATTTGAGCAATCTTTTAGATTTAATTTCTATTCGTTTATGTGTTTTGCAGATTTGAATTCGTCTGGTTCAAGCTAAGGTGTCTCGAGGGGTTCGAGGGCTGAACGGAGGGAGAAAGCTTATATTTCATCTTCCTGGATAGCTACCATCGCTAGATCCGAATTTTGGATCACTTTTATTTGTTTCTTTTGTTGATTTCAGTGTTCTTTAATTTTTGAACATTAATTATTGTCTTGTTTAATTCCAAACCTTTAATTTCAGCATTAATAAATTTTATTTTCTTATTTTCTGCAAATCCTAGATCCATTTTCCTTTTTATTTGTCCGGAACAAAAAATAATAACTTTTATTCTTGCTTCCCTGTGGGTTTGACCCCTTCCTCACCACGTACTACGTTGTTTAAGGTTATGTAACGATTGAAAAAATTTATAAATCTCTAAATTGGTGTTTCAAAGTGGTTAACAACACGCTTCCTTCAACACCATGTTTTTGGTGCTGTTGCCGGGGAAGCAACGGAGAAAAAATTATTTGCTTTGTCCGGATCTATTTCATTATTTTTTTTTTATTTTCATTTGATTACTTGATCTGCAATCTCATTTTAATTTTTGTTTCTTTTTGATTTTGCAAGACGTAATAGCAAAAGGTGGGGTATCGGAGCGTTGTCGGACTGTTAAAGAAATGAGAAGAGAAGAGAAATTAGGATTACAATTCAGGTGTAGTCGTCCCAATTTATTCTTGTTTTTTTTTGTTTTTATTTTTGAATTGTTTTTGGTAAAATTGGGTTTTTGAATTCTTAGTTAATTATTTTTTTTTGATAGATCCAATTTATTTTTTTTAGTATTATTTTTTGTTTTGTTCTTAGATCTATTTTTTTTCTTTGTTTTAATATATTGAGTGAAATAGACTTTTATTTAGGATTGTTAGGTTCTTTTTTTTTTATTTTCAGATTAGAAACTCATTTCGTTTTTTTTTTATTTTTTATTTAATATCGCATATTCATTTTTGTTTTTTTCTGTTTAATCTTTAGAGTAGCGATTTCCCTTGTTAGTATTTATTTTTGTAGTTGTTAATTCTTTTTTTAGCATAATTAATCTTTTTTATTTTTAGTTTTCTATAATTATTTGTTGCTTTATTTAATTGCCCTTTAATTAATTAATTATTTAATTGATTAATTAATTGTTTATTAGAAGATTATTCAAAATTTCAAATTTGAGTTTAAATTTCAAATTTGAATTCAAAATTTGAATTTTAATTCGAATTTGAATTTGAATTTAAATTTCAAAAAAAATTAAAAAAATAAAAAACAAATAAAAACAAAAAAAATTAAAAAAATGAAAAGATTTAATTAATATTTTAAATTTTTTGCATTTGCATTCCAACATTTAGGTTTGATATGTTCTAAATCATGCATCATATAGGATTATTTAATTGCTGAAATTATTTTGTTAGTTGTTAATGTGTTAGGGTTTTTCATTTTTAATTGCTCATTTTGCTTAATTAGTTTGTTTTATATTTTATTTTATTGCTGAATTGCATATTAGAGATAATTGTTCATGCATTGTAATTAGTTGCATTTATTTTGTTTTTTTTTCGTTAATCCATTTAAGGGCAATCCAATTTAAATAAGATAAGGTGGGGATTTGATCACCCTTCCTTGGCCCAAAAACCACCACCCTTTCACGTGCGGTTCAGCCTAAACCTTAATTTAAAATTTGGATAGCAAGATCCTTTAGGGGGCTCCACACATTTGGTTCAAAAGTGTGTTGAATTTTAGGGAAGCTTGTGATTACTTTCCCTAACCGGCTGTTGGTGTCTAAGGAAAGAGGTTAAACGGCTAAGCCTAAGCGGGTTTTGTGGTTACTTAATTAGGTACTTGCGAGAGCAAGGAGAGTCTCCCACATCCCCACCTCTTATTTGGCTAATCAAAGGGAGTGGTGTAATTCCAAGTGAACCTAAGAGGATTCACATTGGTTGAACCACTAGTTTAGGAAACCTTAGTTCAGCCCTTAGGTCGTGTGTTTGAATTGCTTGCATTTAAAAAAAAAAAAAGAAAAAGAAGAAGAGAAAATAAAAAATTTAAAAATTCAAATTTGAATTTAAATTTCAAAATCTAAATTTGAATTTAAATTTCAAATTTCAGAAAAAAAAGAAAAAAACTTTAAAACAAAATAAAATGATTTCAATGGTCGGAGTTTGTGGAATGAGAAATTACTTCCAACTTGAGCCACAGATAGATTGGAACCATGTGTCTCAACAATTGGATAAGATTAATGGGATGACCCAAAGACTTGATCAAGTCCTTGCATTTCGTCAACAAATTGGCCCATACCCAACCTTGTTATCCTACCCAACATGTTCCATCTGTGCAAGCCCGGCCCATCATGTTAACTAGTGCCCTATGGCGGGCCCATGTCAACCAGTCATTCCGAAGCAAGTACATGTAGCTAATGGATTTTTCCAACCCAATGCTAACCCATTCGGATAAAGGTAATGATCGGGGATGCACTATCTTTGATGGAAACCAAGACTGCCGGCAACCAATTTCAATCATTGAGATTTGTTTTGCAAAATATATTTTATGTGAGATATAAAAGTATATATATTATGGTTTCTAAAATGTTTGCAAATGGTTTTAATTCCCAGGATCCATATAAGAATAGAGTGCAACACTGTTCCTTGTAGCCGAGGGAGAGGTCCTTTCTTGTCGGGCAGTA
>NW_010729431.1:71512-86932 GCF_000365185.1 Nelumbo nucifera | reverse complement strand
CAAAAGGATTACCTACCTGACAATCAGAATTTATATGTCCCCCAATTGGCCACAAAGATCACATGGATTACAAGATGACATATTTATTGCTGCAACACTAAGATTGTCTAATTTTTTATTCAAAGTAGCAAGCTGAGCAGATAAAGCTGAAAAAGAATCTAGATGATGCACTCCCCTTCGATCAGCTCGGTCATTATTCCATTGGTATCTATTTGATACCATCTCTTCCACTAGATCATAGGCTTCCTCTGGAGTTTTCCTCATGATTGTGCCTCCTGCAGCTGCATTAATAATGGAGCGATTAGATGGAGTAATACCATTACAAAATGTTTGAATTTGATGCCAAACTGGTATTCCATGGAGAGGACACTTCCTAAGCATCTCTTTAAATCGTTCCCACGCCTCATACAGAGATTCCCTCTCTAGTTGAACAAAAGTAGTGATATCATTGATCAATTTTACTATTTTAGAGGGAGGAAAATACTTAGCCAAAAATTTTTGTGTCAAGTCGTTCCAAGTAGTGATACTTCCTGCAGGGAGTGAGTTAAGCCAATCCTTAGGTCTATCATGTAATGAGAATGGAAAAAGCATAAGCCTAATAGCATCATCGCTAACTCCATTATCCTTGAATGTGTCGCATATTTCTAGGAATTTAACAATATGTGCATTAGGATCATCACTTGGCAACCCATTAAACTGAATACTCGTTTGGATCATTTGGATGATCGCAGGCTTGATCTCGAAATTATTGACCTGAATTGTTGACTTGCAAATGCTAGAAGTAACCCCATTAATTGTTGGACAAGCATAGTCCAAAAGGTTCAATTTGCTTCGTCTGCCATTTCTTCCTCAATTTCTTCTGCTGGTTTGCCTTTTTCAACATCCTCTATTTCTTTACTTTTGTTGGCTCTTTGCAATATGCGAAGGGTTCTCTTTATCTCAGGATCGAATTCTGCTAGTTCTTCTCCTCAACTGCGTGTCATACACTAAGCAAGAATTCGAATAAATAATGATAAAAGAAAAAATAAAAATCCAAATTAACCAAGGTTAACAAGTTCTAATATTATTTTACGATTAAATCCCCGGCAACGACGCCAAAAACTTGATAGCTATAATTATATAACCCTAGCAAGTGCACTAGTTATCAAGTAGTATAAAGATATCGTTCCCACGAGGATTTAACAAAATAAGTATTAGAACTATACCCTTCCTTAATTATTTGGACAACTGAATTTCAGATCTAACAATAAGAACTATTGAAAATTAAGAATAGAAGAAAAAGAAGAAATAAAAATAAGGGCAATCAATGACAAAACTTGCAACGATCTAATTGGAAGCGCTAAGACTATTGGTCCACCTAACCCTTCCAATGGATATCAATTTATTAGATTAACCAAGATAATCTATTATTTTCATAAGCTGAAATTTTTCCAAATTTATTTAATATTCCCTCTCAGGATATATCAAATCTACCTCTATCAAGTAACCCTTCGATATCTCGACTAGAGTTCACGTGATAGAGATGTAATAAGTCCTATGAAAACTTATATCATCAGATGAATCATGTATATATATTCCTATATACCATTCAGTTTACACTATGAATTATTCAGCCCACTATATGAATTCCTCTCTCGATTCATTCATATAAACCAAACCAATTAAGAAATGGCTAAGCTCTTAATCGCATTATGCATAATAACTCATAGACAATAAGAAAATAACAATCTTGGATAAATCAGAATAAAAATCAATCCATTGTCATGGTTAGGCTTTCCATAGCCCTAGCTACAAATAAATTAATTCATGATAAAGGAAATAAAACAAACAAGCGGTAAGAAAGAACTCATGATGTCGCCCTTGAAGCTAAGATCTAAGAGCTTGTCTTCTCCTTGCCGCCGCCTTCCTCTTTTCCTCCTTCTTGCTTTGCTTCCAAGATGGATTGATTGATGCCTTGGTGCTAGTCTGCTCCCCCCCCTTTATATAGCTTTAGGAGGAGGGGCTGTTTCCAACTCCTTCTTGGAGTTCTTCCTCAAAAATAGAAAGTCCTAATCTAATCATATCCTTATCTCTTATCTAGTAATCTCAATTTCCTTTTTCTTTCTAGGATTACATTTGAAATTTAAATCTGATAAAACTCTTTATTCTTGAATTCGAATTGTTCTTCTTTAATAAATTGGGCTGCTACAAGGATTTTCTGCGAATTGGGCTTCAGCTGTGAGTTGGGTTTCTCTACGAATTTGCTTCGACTTTGGACCCGCTTTTGACCTCTATGTGGATCGAATCTGTCAAAACCCAAAACATGAACGTTGTGGAGTTCTCCCTTATCTTTCCGCTGCATCTTGAATAATCCCAATCGGAGTCCGGATGTGAGAGTTATGCCCAGATTACTGAATGATGCCGAAACTATGCAAAATCATTCGATTAGCCTTATTTCTCTCTTGTCGCCTTCTTGTTTGCCCTGAATCGAAATAAAAGAGTAATGAGTCCAATTAAGTGTTAATTAAGTGTAAAAGATTGAATATTTAAGGATAAAAATATAGTAATTTTTATTCACATCACATTGTAAAGCAGTAAAGTCTATGGCCATGCTTTTGCTCTAGCCGCCCATCTTGATCTACTTCAATGAGCACCTAATAAACAATTTGACAAAAAGGGCATGTGTCACAAAACTTTTTTAAATTTTTGACAAGTTTCTTTAGGGAGAATGACTGTTTAGCACACCCTAAGAATTCTTAGCCTCACAATACAATTGGGGTAGGTGCCAGTTCAGAATTGATGCCAATTTACGGGCAGATATTAGAGTTTTAGGGTGGGGGTATTTATCGTTTTGAATTGTATAGAATTGTAGTAGAATTCATACTTCTGCAGTGTGGTGCAGTGTACTTTTTCGTTTATTTTAAGGGAGTGCAAGTTACTCTTGGTCAGCCATGAGAGCGTTACTTAGTTTCACCTTGAAAATTGAGGAAAAGAAATGACTGTTTCATACTTTAAAATCAAATCATTTATATATGAAAGCTATTAACATAATGGTTGTCAATAGCTTAGCCGGAGTCCTTACACCCTAAGCCTAACTGCTCACGTTGGCTTTCAATTCTGAGGCTGAAAAAGCCATAGCAAAGCCATTGGCATTGTACTCGAGCTCATCATAACATGCAGTGATGGAAGAGATGGGAAGAAGAAGAACAAGAAGAAGAACCTTGAAGCATGTACAATATCGTATATATTGAACATTACATTAATTACAAAGTTATAAAAGTAAGTACATTAATTGGTGAATCAGACAGACAAAGATAATAATGAAATGTCTAAACGTACGTTATTATATATATATGTTCATCATAGCATACAAAGGTAGGGGCTTTAATTTTGAAATCTATGAGTTGACAGAATCAGAATTGAACAGTGCTAGAGAAGGACTGGCCGAACTTCCAATTGGAAGGGATAACGTTCAAGGCAGTGCGGGTCTGTCCGTCGCTGGTCTGGATTTTGAAAGACAAACTCTGGCCATTCAGATACGATAAACTCTGCCAGTTTGATCCCCAGCTCCTTGTCATGGCCTCCCAGTTGGGATTTCTTGAACCTTTGATCCAAACGTTTGAGATCTCTCCAGCACCCCCTACATTGGAAATGAGCACCAGCTCAAAGTAATCACGCCCATTCATTGTAAACCTGATTCCTCCACTTCTCTGACATGGAACCCTGCAGTCTCAAGGAAGAAGAAGTCAGAATAATATTGGAGGTTAATTAATTAATGAGTTAATCAATTAATAATTAATATAAAATTACGTACGTACCTCCTGTAGAGAACGGGCACAATCCCGGCCCTATACAGGGCGATGGTTTGAAAGGCAGGCTGTGACATATCGAAGTGGTGGCGTGGTGGGTTACACCATCCGCCATTGTCGTTGGGGAGAGCGTAGTTTGGTGGACACAAATTGGTGGCAGTGACGGTGATAGAGGTAGCCTTGAGGCACCACTGAGGCACCTTGGTTGCGTCACACGTTATCTGATAACAACCTCCACATGCGTTGCCTTTGTTGAACAAAACTGTGCTCAACGCCGCTGTCTTGATTCCGTACCCATCCGTGTACAAGTTCCCGTACCCACATGCACCTCCTGGAGTCGTATCCAACGAACCATCACCAATTTCAAACAAACATATAGTCAATATTTTGTTCTTAATTTCTTTTTTTTTTTAATTTCCCAACTAATTAACATTAAGGGTCATTTCTTCATTTGGTTCGCAGGAATGGGGGGGGGGGTGTTTGGAATTTGGTTGGACAGAATTAGAATTCCATTCTCATTATTTGTGGAATGGTCAATCTCTCCCCTTCCCTTGGAAAAGAAATTAATCCCATTCTAGTTTATTTCAATTCCCTTTTAATTCTTGCCTAAAGCAATGTTTGGTTTGAAAGAAAATGCAGGAAAAGGAAGAAAAAGATAAAAAAACCTTTGCAAACCTTGTATAAATTCCCTGTCTTTCATTTCTTTTCCTTACCTTTTCCTTTAAATCAAACATAACCTAAATGTGGTAATTAACATTAATGACATGGTGCTATGGTGGCAAGCACATATAGATATATAGGGCTCCATCGTTTAAATAAGGGATGGGGTCCCTAGAGTCCTAAACTCCCTTTAAGAAATAAGTGGTTAAAACTTAAAAGCATTAGATTCAGACATGTAATTAATACTCTTTGATGTGGTTCAATATAAAATCGATATTGTTTGTTCATGCATGGGCTAGCTTGCAATCCTAATTCCAAACTTTTAGGCTCAGTTTGGAAAGAGTATAAATATAAGTATATACAGTATAAATACGTAGAAGATTTTGTACTCTTTTGTATTCCTTCCAAACTGAGAGTTAAGTAAAATCAAATTCTATTCCATGGGTCCCTCCCTAATAAATTTTCGATACAAACAGTTAATTTTGTGCAGAGAGAGAGAACTCACCCATTGTCCCGGAAGCATCACTCCCTCCGTAGAAAGTTGCATGGGCACTCAACCAAGCAGCCAAAGCACCGCCGAATTTGATGGTGAATATCGCCAGAAAAAATAGCAGAAAGCTGCGAGACTTAGCCAACATCTCCATCGATCCTATCTCTTCGGCTTCTTCGATCTTTGTTTTGGAATATGGAAACTTGCCAAGTCTCCCCTACTACTTATAGCTTAGCCAACCCTTAACTGTCTTCTATTATATTTATTTCCATGCATTCATATTACAAACCCAAACAATATAGAAACAGTATGCGGCGTAATTTGCACCCTTTGTTTTTCCCTTTTGGTTATAAGACTGTTCAAGTGTAAATGTTGACACAAGGACGAGAACGAATCGCCACCGCCAATATCTGAAATGGCTAAACTGCCCATCATATATATATATATTCATGGTTTTGATGTTTCAATTAAGACTTTAGATTGGAGCCCCACATGTACATCTCACCGTGTTTAGAGAACATCTCCTGCATTCTTTCGTATTTGTATTTATTATAAGGAGATGTTCTCAATACATAGTTGAGATGTGATATGGGGCACCCGTAGGAATTCTTCTATATAGATATATAGATATATAATGTTAATTAATTAGGATATCTCAGCGTTTAATTTAAAGAAAAGAAGAAGCTTCTGTTATCTCTAGTGAGCTTGGAATAATCTAATATTTCATCAGGCTGTCTTTAGTTGCAATACAAATAAATTTGCACTAATGCAAAACTATGACAATGTAAATAATTTGAATGTGAATTCTGATTTAGTTTTGTTTGAAATTTTAACTTATTTTGTTTGATTGCAATACAAATAAAGTAAAGACATGAAACAGAATAAAGTATAACCCAAAATAAAATTAAACAAGAATTTATATTTTTTTCATTTATACTCTCATACTTTTGTACTAGTGCAAATAAAATTCCACTGCAATCAAACACAGCCTCTAGAAATAAACACCGTCCAATAATGACATTTTCTTTCTTTGATGGAATTAAAAAAAACTCCTCTAATTATGAACAAGAAATTATATTATAAAAGTAGCTTTTTATATACATGAAGGGATATTTTTTGAAAAACAATGGTGAGAGTCTTTGATGACTGGATTTTTTGGAATAAGGGTACGTGAAAGTACAGTCGGAGAAAAAAATAGTATAAAGCAAATAAAAAGGATAAACATAACGTGCTTTCTTTTTCTCTGCAAGTACATGCAAGCATATATATTACGTGTAAACTAAATCAAAGTCAACCACCTCAAACTATTATATATATTTCTATTCTATGCATTTATTTTTCAAAGATGCCTGAACATGCAAGAGAAAATAAGTTAGAACTTAGACGGAGATCCTAATATATATTATTTTTATATATCTACATTTCAAGGTTTGTGCTCATCTCCCAAGAAACCTAGAGAGAGATAGAGAGATGAATGTCCAGAGTGGAGAGAGTACTGTGCCATATTTTGTGTGGCACGTCTTGTGGGTCTTTCATGTATGTGGCAGTAGCACATGCACATGATGATGCCTTCTCACCCACCAAATTAGACCTTGTGTGGCATGACTCTCATACTGGGGTCACTTGGTCGGTTGAAGTTGAATATTGAGAATGAGAATGAACACTAGTTCCAATTAGGAAATAAAGGAATTAGCGTGTAATATCCTACTTAGTTGGTAGCTGAAGTTGGCATTGGTACCGCACAGGTGACCCACATGTACATCTCAGCATGCATTATCATTGGGAGATGTTCTCAATATACGGTGGAAATGTGTTGTGGGACATTGTGGGGGTTGATTTGAATTCATATTTTTCGTATTTGTCATTGAGAGATGTTTCTAATATATGATTGGGATGTACCACAAAATGCCCATAAGATTGTTCTGTAGGCCTAATCAGACAATATATATATGGTTATTGCAGGCATGATTTTCGAAACTGGACCAGATTAGATGGTCAGACCAGAAAAATCAAGAACTGGTCAGGTGACTGGTTCTGTTTTACCCCAGAACCACTATTTCACTGAAAACCGTTGATTTGTTCAACAAACCGCTGACCCAAGTGGTCGAATCGTTCAAATCATCTAATGGTTTTGATGGTTTTTATTTGTTTTATTTTTTTGTTAGAATGGATTGTCCATTCGATTTGAACGATCAGACCGTTGGACCCGAAAACCGGACCCTGACCAAATCGTTGTCCAATTAGGTTTTAAAAACCTTAATTGCAGGCAATAAATTACACATCGAGGAGACTTACTAATGTTTCGATCTGTATTGTCTTATGAGATGTTTTGAATTGTTAGAATCATTCAATTAAGTTGGTCAATAAGACAAGCTCAACTGTGAGTTAATGCTCATGCATATATATACAGTACGTACAGATTGATTTCTTAATTAATTAGCATTATCCATGTCTATAGTTTAGATCACATCACATGTCAAAACTATTAATTCCTTTTACAAGTCGAAATACAAACATTTTTTTCAAATAAAATTAATGCAAGTGGGTTTATGGATTAACCGTACAATATCAGCTGGCAGCTAATTAATCTCTTGATAAGAGAAATTATATATTAATGTTTCTCTCTATCTCTGGTAGTCAATTCTTGATTCTACCGACAGTTCGCAGCTTCCTCTTTTCTAAGTTTCTGGTCTTGGTTTGAATTTCTGTCGAGTTCAAGCTGGAATTTCATGTCTCGCCTTCTTATCATTCTAAGACAATGCCATGTGTATTCCTTCACCGAATTAATTGGTTTGACAACGTAACTCTCAATTTGTTGGTTTAATTGAAATTTCATAACCATGTCAAACTGGTCGTATTCAGACGCAGCAGAACAAAGGTTTTAAATTTCGCCAAAATCCATCGTATTTTCTGAAATTTTCATTTTATCTCAAGGTGAATAAAATCAAAATGGGGGAGATGATTTAGCATATGTGAGACCCACATCCATATGATCATGTTTCTGAAGGTAAAGGAGAGTCCCTCTTGTCTGAGGGCTTTTTGTTTTAACTCCACATAGAAACCAATCACGGTGCTTGATTATGTGGTAATAGAAAAAAAGAAGGGGATAAAAATATATAAGAAGAAAAAGGAGAGAGTACATGTGCCAAATCTCAAGTCTGAATTAAATTTTACAATTTTTTCAAGGTTTTAATATCCAACCTGGAATTTCAACTTTTTTGGCCACCGATTTTTGGGTTGACGGTTTGATTGTTTGGTCCGAACAGAATGAATGGTCATTCTGGTCTGAATGGCCAAAAACCATTGAATGGGTCAACGGTTCAACCATCTGGATTAGTGAGTTTCTAACCAATTTAATGGTTTTTGGCCAAAGACTGAGTTTAGGATAAAATGGAACCGGTTGCTTGAACGGTTCTTGGGCCGAATGGTCCAATCATCCAGGTCAATGATGATTTAAAGACATTAAATTTTTTAAGAAGATTTATGTAAAACTAAAGAGAGAGCTAAGAGATTTCAGAGATAGGTGAGGGAATTTTCTACAAGAAGAAACAAGTCTGGGTGGAAAGAGAGAAAATAGAATTAGTTTAGGAATTGGGGGAAGCAGTTTAGTAAAGAAGATTTTAGGCGGGCAATTGTTTTATGTCACATGTACTCGAGCTCACATACAATAATCGAAGGGATGTGGCACGAAGAAGCAGCATTGGAAGAGTTTTAACTAAAAACTTATAGGCTCAGTTTGGTAAGATTACAAATGCAAATGTGTGCAGTGTAAATACATATAAAATAATGCAATATATAAGGTTTTGCATTTGTACTCCTTTCAAACTGAGCCTCAGTTTGGGAGTGTAAATAATACAAATTTGTACATTGCAATACAAGGTTTAGAAATACCATTTACTCAGTTTTTCAGTACTATACATATTTATATTTGCATTCTTACCAAAGTGAGCCAAGGGACTGGTCATGTGAGATATCAAAGGTGAAGCAAAAGGGGAATAATGATGATAGCTAAAATTATAACCCTAGCAAGTGCACTAGTTATCAAGTAGTATAAAAATATCGTTTCCACGAGAATTTAACAAAATAAGTATTAGAACTACAGCCTTCCTTAATTATTTGGACAACCGAATTTCAAATCCAACAATAAGAATTACTGAAAATTAAACATAGAGAAAAAAAATAAAAGCAAGGGTAATCAATAATTGAATATGCAATGATTAACTTAAATCACTAGGACCATTGGTCCGCCTAACCATTCCAATGAATATTAATGGATGAGATTAACCAAGATAATTTATCATTTCCATAAGCTGAAATTTTTCCAAATTTATTTAATATTCTTTCCCAAGATATATCAAATCTATTTCTATCAAGTAACCCTTCGATCCCTCGACTAAAGTTCTCAAGATAGAAATGCATTAAGTTCA
This sequence comes from Nelumbo nucifera, assembly GCF_000365185.1. Next base: position 77,567 of record NW_010729431.1, on the reverse strand, counting down.
AAGAAAAACTTATATGTTTAGATGAATCATGTGTATATATCCCTATATACCATTGAATTCACACTATGAATTATTCAGTCCATTATATGAATTTTTCTCCCGATTCATTCACATAAATCCAATTAATTAAGAGGTGGCCAAACTCCTAATCGCATTAAGCATAATAACTCATARACTATATGGAAATCACAATCTTGGATAAATCATGATAAAAATAAATTCATTGTCATGGTTAGGCTTTCCACAACCCTAGATACAAATAAATTAATTCATGATAGAGGAAATAAAACAAACAAAAGGAAAGAAAGAACTCATGATGTCGCCCTTGGAGCTGAGATCTTCTCTTCTTCTTGTCGCCACCTCCTTCTTGAAGCTTTCTTGCCTTGTTGATCTCCTTCTTGAAGCTTTCTTGATGGTCTTCTTGATTGCTTCAGAGAGAGTTTCAGTCATTGATAGATGCCAGGTGCTGGTACGCCCAACCCTTCATATAGTTTTAGGGGAGGGGCTATTACAACTACTTGGAGTTATCTCAAGAATGGATAATCCAGGTTAGTTTTAAACTGATCCTATCCTATCTTATCTTATCTCTTATCTAATGATCTCAATCTTTTTTAACTTTCTAGAATTATATTTAAAATTCAAATCTAAGAAAATTCTGGATTCTTGAATTTGAGTGGGCTGCTTTAATAAGTTGGATTGCTATAAGGCTTTTTTGCGAATTGGGCTTCAGCTGTGAGTTGGTCTTTTCTACGGATCCGCTTCGACTTTGGGCCCGATTTTGACTTCGGTGCAGGCCGAATCTGTCAAGACCCAAAATATGAAAGTTGTAGATTTCGCTTTTATCTTTTCAGTGCATCTTGAATCAGCCCAATCGGAGCCCGGATATGAGAGTTAGGCCCAGATTACTGAACAGTGCCAAAACTGTGAAAAACCATCCGATTGGCCTTGTCTTCCTTCTGACGACTTCTTTCCTTGCCCTGAATCAAAATACCAGCGTAATGAGTCCAATTAAGTGTTAATTAAGTGTAGAAAGACTGAATATTCATAGATAAGAATATGATAATTTTTATTCACATCAAATGGCAATCTCATTAATATTTAAAAAAGAAAGAAAAATAGAATTGATACATTATCAAATTAATTAAATTACAAAAGTTTACATTGGTACATACAATCACCACTTTGGAATTGCCTTTGTACTCTTGTGGACAAGTTCCGTTCATCAAAATTACAGCTTCTATAACTGCTTAGCTTCAAATACCGTGATTGTTGATCTATCTATGGATTTGGATTTGCTACATAAATGCTCTCTAGCTAATAAATTGGTCTCCCAATTCTGGTTGATAGATGCATATCAAAATTAATTGTGGATCCCATAATTCAACATTAACACAAAATGTGATTCAATCACCAACTGTTGAAGTTAGGAAAATGAAGATTACATGGTAATGGATTGGAAGATTTTAATAGTGATTTATTTGATGTATTTGACTCTTTATTATACATCCAGTATTATTGATGTTGAATGAATCAAGGTTTGCCAAATTGAATACGCAGCAAACAAGATCCTGCTAACTAGACGAGGTTGAGGTGGAAGGATAAAGTCATGCACCGAGAAGATTTACAATCACAAAATGAATCAGAAGCCCAAGGAGACGACCCTCAGGAAGGCACTTTGATGCTCAACTTAGTAGAAAGAGGATGAAGTAGGTCGAGTCGAGCTTTAGAGGGCGGGTTGGTCTGAGCCGAAGAGAGCAGTAAGGTAGCAAGAGAGAAAGAGCGTTAGGGGAATTAAGGATCCTTTACCTTGAAGGGGAGATGCCTTTAAAGTGGTGAATGTTTGTATTGTAACTGAACAAGCTCTTTTGTGGGGTTATTAGGATAATGCCTCCCATCGAGGTTCTTAGGAGGCTCAACTTCCTCGGTGGGGGCACATCTCCTTATCCGCATGGGACATCGCTTCCTTGTGGAGTCTTCGGTGGCATGGCTGCTTGGACGAGCTCTAGCGTGGCCCGAAGACACCGGCCATAGAAGCGACCATGTGGTAGCTTTGGCTAGCTAGGAAATTGCCCAAACACCACTCCCCCAGTTCCGAAGTTGAGGAGTGCGGCGCTCGGCCATGATAGAGTGGAAGAGCTTTCTAAAGTCCTTGATTGAGGAACTTAGTCAATTTTTGGATGATCAAAGCTTGGTCGGAATGGATTGGCAGGTTGGTTTGCTAGTTCGAGATTTCTACCATTGGTCATACTAATCACGATGTAAGACAGTGTATGCCCTTAGCTCCAATCAGAATGATGTACATTATGACATTTAATGTAAATGATTAAAGTACATATTTAATTCATGTTATTATGGTGTGTTTCTGAGTAATACATTTAAACTGGACACATATGAGACTCGTGTTAGTTAAAAATCTTCATAGCCGTTGGATAGATCTAGGAAGATTTATCGTACCAAGGCTGACACTGATGTGCCACCAAGTTGGTTGGGGTGGCTTGTCTCAGCTACCAGGGTGATACCTGAGGTACATGCAGTGTGGGTTTTCTTGAAAATTTGAACTGGACCAAAATTCCAAAATTGCCTTGGACCATGGAGATAGATGGGCAAAATTGGAATGTTACACTTGACCCCTAGACTCGACTATGATACTGCACTAGGTGTTGGATTGGGCTGTTTTTGATACCCCTGGAATGTTCATCTGAGTGGGTGATCATAGTGACAGGATCAACCCCTTTGTCGGACAAAGTGAAAGATCGAGGATGCACTCTCTCTGATGGAAACCAAAACTGCCGGCAATTGATTTCAACCGTTGAAATTTGTTTTGCAAAATATATTTATATAGAGAGATACATATATGTTACGCCAATTCAGAATAGGGGTCCTCATTATTGGTTTTGTCATTGTAGAGTTCGATTCAAAATGTAGGGGATCCAATATCTTTGGGGATCACTGTCTTGATGCCGAACGCCAGGCTGAAGGGGGTTTCTCTGATGGCTATTCTTGGCATGGTCTAGTAGACCTAGAAAATGCTTGGTAGCTCTTATATCCACCTACATTTGGCTTTGTCGAGTCTTGTCTTCAGCCTATACAACAAGGTTTGATTTGTGATAGCTAAAATTATAAACCTAGCAAGTGCACTATTTATCAAGTAGTATAAAAATATCGTTCCCACGAGGATTTAACAAAATAAGTATTAGAACTACAACCTTCCTTAATTATTTGGACAGTCGAAATTCAGATCCAATAGTAAGAACTGATGAAAATAAAAAAGTAGAAAAAGAAAATAAAAGCAGGGGTAATTAATAACTGAATATGCAACGATTAAGTGAAATCGCTAGGACCATTGGTCCACCTAACCATTCCAATGAATATTAATGGATGCGATTAACCAAGATAATTTGTCATTCCCATAAGCTGAAGTTTTACCAATTTTATTTAATATTCTTTCCCAAGATATATTAAACCTACTTCTATCAAGTAACCCCTCGATCCTTCGACTAGAGTTCTCAAGATAGAAATGCATTAAGTGCAAGAAAAACTCATACATTCAGATGAATCATGTGTATATATCCCTATATATCATTCAATTCACACCATGAATTATGTGGTCTAATATATGAATTCCTCTCCCGATTCATTCATATAAACCTAATTAATTAAGAGATGGTCACTCCTAATCGCATTAAGCAAATAACTCATAGACTATATGGAAATCACGATCTTGGATGAATCATTATAATAAAAATATTTTCATTATCATGGTTAGGCTTTCCACAGCCCTAGCTATAAATAAATCAGTTCATGATAAAGGAAATAAAGCAAATAAGAGGAAAGAAAGAACTCATGATTTCGCCCTTGGAGTTGAGATCTCCTCTTCTTCTTGCCGCCACCTCCTTCTTGAAGCTTTCTCCTTTTTGCTGATCTCCTTCTTGAAGTTTTCTTGATGATCTTCTTGATTACTTCAGAGGGAACTTCAGTAATTGAATCCTTGATTGATTGAGTGATTGATGCCAGGTGCTGGTACGCCCACCATTTACATAGTTTTTGGGGAGGGGCTGTTACAACTACTTGGAGTTATCTCAAGAACGGATAATCCAGGTTAGTTATACACTGATCCTATCCTATCTTATCTTATCTCTTATCTAATGATCTCAATCTTCTTTAACTTTTTAGAATTACATTTAGAATTCAAATCTAAGAGGACTCTGGATTCTTGAATTCGAGTGGGCTTCTTTAATAACTTGGGCTGCTACAAGGCGTTTCTGCGAATTGGGCTTCAGCTGTGAGTTGGGCTTTACTACGGATCCGCTTCGACGTTGGGCCTGATTTTGACTTCGGTGCAGGCCGAATCTGTCAAAACCCAAAAAATGAAAGTTGTAGATCTTGATCTTTGCTTTGCAGTGCATCTTGAATCAGCCCAATCGGAGATCAGATATGAGAGTTAGGCCCAGACTACTGAATGGTGCCGAAACTATAAAAAACCATCCGATTAGCCTTGTTTTCCTTCTTGCGACTTCTTTCCTTGCCCTGAATCAAAATATCAGAATAATGAGTCCAATTAAATGTAAATTAAGTGTAGAAAGACTGAATTATCATAGATAAGAATATGACAATTTTTATTCGCATCAATTTGTGACTTTGATCTATCCATTGCTCTGAGGTCGGTGTACTACCGTTGTGCGATGATCTATCCCAAGATTGGTGCAGTATGCTTTGAATTTTTTGTCTATGAACTATGAGTTGTTGTTAGTAATTAGCACACATAGAATGCCATAGCTGTAGATGATGTTCCTCCACAAGAAGCCCTATGCATTTTGGGTTGTGATTCGGGCTAACGGTTAGGCCTCGACCCACTTCGTAAAGTAGTCCATGCAATGAGAAGGTACTTCTTTTGTTTCGATGCATCCTACTTCATGGTTGGCCAAAAGTAGACTTGCCAAAGGGCTTTGTACGTTAGGGTCCAAGCACCAAGGTGGTCAGTACAGATGCCTTCATGTATCTCCTTGAGGATGTAATTGGCTTCGGATGGTGGAAAAATAGGGGTGGAAACGAACCAAGCTTTCCACGAGCTATTCGAGCTTGGCTTGGCTTGGACCAACTTGAGCTTTAAGCAAAATTCAAGCTCTATACATGGCTCGTATCTTATTTGAGCCGAACACGAATACTCCATGGCTCGTCTCGTTAAGCTCGCGAGCCCAATCGATCCTATGTGTATTGAGAGTATATATATACATATGTATGGTGGCCCTTAGCTCCAATCAGAATGATGTAAATTGTGACATTTAATGTAAATGAATAAAGTACATATTTGATTCATGTTATTATGGTGTGTTTCTGTGTAATACCATTAAACTGGACACATTTGAGACTCGTGTTAGTTTTGAAGGGATGAGAGATCCATCGTATGGACACCCAAAATTTTGTGGAATAAAGGGGTGAATTTCAAAAATTTTTCTCTCCCTTTCAACTGGGAATCGCATTCCCGATTTAGAAAATCATATTTTCAAGGATCAATCTTGAACCATAAACTGAACCAGATCTGAACCAAAAGTAGTAGGAGAAGATTATACCTGATACGGAGAAAAAGTATCTCCCAATGAAGGTGTTCACGCCCAAGGAAGGATCCAAAGACTGCTCCCACTGAAGATGGCGCGGTGTAGGATTGAGCAGAATCAGCAATATTCTTCTCCAAGAATTCTGTCCTTCGCAAGAAACAACAAGATGGCATGTGAGCACAAGTTCCTATCAATTCTTTCTCAAAAAACTGATGTCAAGATCGAATCTTGACTTCTCCCACAACTAGAGATCGAACAGGATGTATGGCGGCTGCAGGAAGGAGGCGGTAAGAAAGATCTTTTGCAGGGATTGCAGAAATCTTTCTTCTCAAAGTTCAACTCTCAAGAGAATGTGATTATCTTCTCTCTAAAGGCTGCCGCCCCCTCCTCCTTTTGTAAACCCAAAGGATCAGCTCCTAATCCAATTAGGAGCTGCTTATCCAAATSATATYTGGATCAGACCTCTCTTTAGGTGATAAGGATAAACCCTTATCTTATCT
>NW_010729431.1:16161-33664 GCF_000365185.1 Nelumbo nucifera | reverse complement strand
GTTCGATCTCCATCCTTTCTAGGAGCGATCAAAGAGTGTCTTGATATTAGTCTTTGGAGAAAGGCTGATCAGAAGTCGTGCTCACTGCCTCCATCGAATTCTTGCCGAAGAATTCGGTTCATTGGATGGACCCTGCTGATTCTGCTCCACCATTCACTGTGTCATCTTCAGTGGGAGCAGTCTTTGGAGTCTTTCTTTGGGCGTGAACACCTTCATTTGGAGATATTGCATCTTCGTATCAGGTATATCCCTCTCCTACTGTTTTGGTTCAGATCTGGTTCGGTTCTTGGTTCAAGATTGATCTTTGAAAAATGCAATTTTTTAAAACAGGGAATGCAATTCCCACATGGGAGAGAGAGAAATTTTTTGAAATTTCGCCCTACCTTCCTGCAAGGTTCGGCCATCCATATGATGGATCTCTCATCCCTTCATATCCTACTTCTAATTTGTACCTTAGTGAGATCTATAGGGTAAAAGAAATTCTGAATTTAAAGTCAATGAATGAAAATGGTTTCATTCGAAGGATGGTTGGGAAGATGAAAGAGAAGTTTGATAATTATTGGGGTGAACGTAATCTATTAATGGCAGTGGCTTCCGTCTTGGATTCGAGGTGTAAATTGAAGCTGGTTGAGATGTGTTTTCCAGAAATATATTCAAAAGATGAAGCTAGAAGAAACATTGAGCATGTTCGAGGGGCTTTATACTAGCTTTATGATGAATACGTAGCCGCTTATAATGCTTCTAGTAGTGAGCAATCCTCTACTAAAGGGAATGGTAGCAATAGGTATTCTGTAAGTTCCAGTTGATGTCATTCACCCGGGGAGAATGAGATTGACACTGCTCCCTTGTAGGTTGGACAATTCATCTATGTGCAATGTCCAAGTTGGGAGTTCTTCAATTGGATTTAGGATCGAGAATAAATACTCATCTAGAAAATCGGCCAAGGCTTGAGCTTTGATTGCGGGCCGAGGAGCGTAGTCGAGATCGAACTCGTTGAGCTTTATGTCTTAGGTTTTTGGAGTATTTTCTTTGGGTGTTGATCAATTAGAACACAGATGTTGTGTGCCTAGAAGTAGGGCCCGCGCTTCCTAGCTGAGGTCATGAGGACTAGGACGACCTTCTCTAGGTTCAGGTATTTGGTTTTCACATCCACGAGGACTTTTTTGGTGTAGTAGATCGGTCTTTGGACCCCATCTTCTTCTTTGACGAGAACCGATTTGACCACTTCGTCACCAACTGAAAGCTATAGAAATAGTTGGTCTTCGGGTCTCATCGTTGTTAGTAAAGGCGACAAGCTATGGTACTGCTTTAGTTGTTGGAATGCCAAGTTACATTCCTCCGTCCATTGGAAGCCCTTCAAGGTCCGTGGAATTCGACATGAACCGATTGAGGCTGACAACTCGTCTGGTGAAGCGGTGTACTTCTCTATGTGCCCGCAGAGGGTAAATATCCAGGATGGCCTAGATGTTTTCTGGGATGGCCTTGACCCCTCTTTGTGTCACCATGAAGTCAAGGATTTTTCCAAAGTTGATGCTGAAGATGCACTTGGTCAGGCTCAGCTTCATGTTGTATTGCTTGAGGATACTGAAGACCTCTTCCATTTTGGCCAGGTGTTCCATTGCTTTCTTGCTTTTTACCAACATGTCATTCATATAGGCCTCCACATTTTGATCAAGCTAACCTTTGAACATGCGGTTCAGTAACCTTTGATAGGTCGTGTTGGTGTTCTTGAGGCCGAATTGCATCACTTTGTAGTAGTAGAGTCCTTGATCAATGATGAAGGTGGCCTTTTCCTAGTTGTTAGGGTGCGTTTTGATTTGATTATAGCCTAAGAAGGCATCCATGAAGCTTAGTAACTCATGCCCTACTATTGCGTTGATGAGATGATCTATCCTCGACAGGGGGAAGCTGCCCTTTAGGAAAGATCGGTTTAGGTTGGTGAAGTCAGTGTAGATTCTCCACTTTCCATTGGCTTTCTTCACCATCACTATGTTTGCGAGCCAGTTCGGGTAGGTTACTTATCTAATAAAGCCCATGACGAGGTGTTTCTTTACTTCTTTGTTGATCACTTGCCACCATTCAAGGGCGAAGCTTCTCTTCTTCTGTCGTACAGGTCAGTATTGAACCGGTGGGTCATGACTTTGGGGTTGATCCCAGGAAAGTCTTCTGAGTCAATTCCTACATGGGTTGACCACACTGGGTGTGAAGCTCATCCTAGAGGTCTAAGTCATTAGCGGAAAGAAATTTCTAGGCAGGGGCCTTTCCTTTGTAACTGGTTGCCACGCAACACTTCCTCATCATGCGCTGGTTTCTTCGGGCGACGCCTACGCCATGTGTGGTAGGGAACTTCACTACTAGGTCATACATCGAGACTAGGGCGGTTGTTAGTGAACGATGAGAGAGAGAGATTTAGGAAACCAGAGCTTTTTGTTTCAATTCCCACAAACAACGCCAATCTGATGTTATATGATCTGAGGTGTGCCAAACTGAATACGCAATTGATAAGATCTTGCCAATTGGACGAGGCCGAGGTAGAAGGATGAAGTCATGCACTAAGGAGGTTTGTAACCATAGAAGGAATCAGAGGCCTGAGGAGACGATCCCCGGGAAGGCACTCTGATGCTCATGTTAGTAGCAAGAGGATGAAATCAGTCAGGCCGAGCTTTAGAGGGCGATCTAGTTCGATTCGAAGAGAGTAGTAAGGTAGCAAGAAAGATAGAGCGTTAGGGGAGTTGAAGATCTTTACCTTGAGGGAGAGATGCCTTTAAATAAGTGAGTGCCCGTGTTGTAACTGGATAGGCTCTTTGCGGGATTATCGGGATGAGGCCACCCACCGAGGTTCTCGGGAGGCTCCACCTTACTCGACGGCCTGGTTGCTCGGATGAGCATTGGCGTGGCTTGAAGATGCCGACCACAAAAGCGACTGTATGGTGGCTTCAGTCCGTAGCTAGGACACTGCCAAAACAATTCTTGTTCTTATGAATGAACCAAAATGCATGGTCAAGTTTGATGCATTAATTTTGTTCCAAACAGAGCTAATAGCGTATTTGAAACTTAATGTATTCCATCAATTTAGACTAAATAGTATAAATACAAATATGTATAATATAAATGCATATAAAACAATATAAACTACAAGGTTTTGCACTCTACATATTTGTATTTATACTCTTTTCAAACTGAGCGGAAGGCTGCGTTTGGTTGCAATGCAAATAAATTTGCACTGATGCAAAGTTGTGACAATGCAAATGATTTGAGTGTAAATTCTGACCTATTTTTATTTCAAATTTTAGCTTATTTTGTTTAATTGCATTAAAATTGAAGTAAATTAAGACATAAAACAGAATAAAGTAAAACCCAATACAAAATTAAACGAGAATTTGCATTTTCTTCACTTGCACTATCATGCATTTTTACCAATGCAACTAAAATTGCACTGCAACCAAACACAACCGAAGGTGAAATATTGCGGTAACAAATTTAAGAAGGAAATTTACTTTGTAGGGATCTTTTTTCAAAGTTTATTATTATCTTTTTCCTGGTGCAAGTTTTTCACAGTTACATAAGAACATAAGAAAATTTCCCTTGGACCAGTATCGGCGGTACATAAGAAATGCATCTATTGCTTAAAATTTAGTGGGTGGGCTTTGTATATTATATACTTAAGCCACAACCCTAACTAGCTATAATATTAATTAATTAATTAATTAATTCCCTCTCTTAACATTACAAACTGAAACCCCTTAATTCCCAGGCCAGGAGACAACCAATTGGCACACACAGACACATAATCACACGCATAAATATTGATTAGAATTGAACACTGCTAGAGAAGGATTGGCCGAACTTCCAGTTGGAAGGAATTACGTTCAAGGCTGTGCGAGTCTTTCCATCGCTGGTCTGGATTCTGAAGGACAAGCTTTGGCCGTTGAGATAGGTTAAGCTCTGCCAGTTTGATCCCCAATTCCTCGACATAGCCTCCCATTTGGTTTGCTTGGATCCTTTGATCCAAACATTAGATATCTCTCCAGCACCCCCTACATTGGAAATGAGCACCAGTTCAAAGTAATCCCGTCCATTGATTGTAAACCTGATTCCTCCACTTCTATGACATCGAACCCTGTTGCATTAAGAAGAATGAAGTCATAATTCAGTCCAATTTAACGTAGGGATAGAAGCAAATTTGGGATTGGGATTGGGTTGGGCCCAGAGTTCAGACCCAACTTTAGCCCACTTCGTTTCAAGATTTGGGCTTGAACTTTGAAGTAATAATTAGGGTCTTTCATTTTTTGGATTTTGAGGGAAAAAGTTGATTAATAGGATTTTGGTTTGGAACAAGAAACCTATATTGGATATCACTTACCCATCTCCCCAGTGTCCATTTGAAGAAAAAGTTGCAACACTTTGATGAGACAAAATTGTCCCTTTTAATAATAGTTTTTTTTTATGGATAAATAGTTAATATCTTATTTACCTAAGAAATAAAAAATATGGGTAAATAAAAAATACTTACTCTAATAATTTACGAAAAAGCAAACGGGGCCTTAGTATTGATAGACCAAGACCTGGATCGAGTCTGATCAATTGGCCATCGATCGACTCGCCCATTTTCACAGAATTGGATTGCACAGACCCAAAACCCAATCCACCCAAATAAATTTAAATAAATGTTGATAATAGAAAAATGAAAAAACGAAACGAACCTCCTGTAGAAAATAGGTACAATTCCTGCCTTATATTTAGCAATCGTCTCAAATGCAGGTTGTGACATGTCGAAGTGCTGGCGTGGTGGGTTGCACCATCCGCCATTGTCGTTAGGGAGAGCGTAGTTTGGAGGACAGAAGTTGGTGGCCGTAATGGTGATGTGGGTGCCCTTCAAGCACCACTGTGGCACCTTGGTGGAGTCACAGACAATCTGATAACAACCTCCGCATGCTTTGCCATTGTTGAACAGAGCTGTGCTCAATGCCGCTGTTTTAATTCCGTAGCCATCGGTATTCAGATTCCCATACCCACATGCTCCTCCTGCATGCGCACCATCCAAGCACCCATTAATTATCATATTATTACTCACTTGCTATGCTACCCCCCTACTTCTTCTTCTTCTTCAAGTTTCAATGTTAATTTTATGCATAAATACATGCATGGGATGAAAGGATACTGAGATATTATCATACTATCCACGGTTTAACCGCCCAGTTCAACAGGATGACCCATTCTGACAAAATTCTTAAAAATTTAAAAAATACCAAAACGTTGAATAGATCAAACAGGTTGACGATTTGACTGCCAAGTCAATGGGTCATGATCAATTTAATGGTTTTTTTGCTGAGAATCAGATTTAGGATAAAACGGAACATTATCTAGACATCCAAACGGTCTGATCATCCAAATCATTGGCGGTTCGAAAACATTGATATATATTATTAGTGGTTAGTCCAAGAACTGAGAAATTAATTAGAAAAAGATTACAATGGAATGATGTTTATATATATATATATACTACACTGCTGGAGCCTATATCAATATAATTCTGCAGACCTCATGACCTAACTGAAAAGTTTCCAAGTAATTCAATAATGGCGTATAACTCGTATTCTGATCTATAATCTAGGCAACAAATTGATTAAACATGCATAGAAATTAATTAAGAGAGAGCATACTCATCACTCACCCATTGTCCCTGAAGCATCACTCCCTCCGTAGAACGTCGCATGGGCACTCTGCCAAGCACCCAAACCTTCTTCGAACTTTGTAATGAAGACCACCACAAACAACACCAGAATGCTGCTAAGTTTACCCAAACTTCTCATCTCTCTCTCTCTGTACCTCTGATCGTACTTTTTAGGGGATATGGAGCCTGGCCAAGTCTCCTCTACTTATAGCCAAACTGCCTTAACCGTCTCTAATTATTTAATTAATTTATTTTGATTCAATGGCAAGCAGAAAGGCTGTGTAGAATGCTGCTGTATAAGTTGACTGTCCAAGATGCCGAGATTCAACAACTCATCGACAAGGAACCCATAGTAGGTACCATGTAATGGTACTACTAGCTAGAGGGAGAAAAGCATAAAAAAAAAGGTAAAGGTGTAAAATGTTGAAAAAATCAAAGTCAACTACATCCGAGTATTATCTTCCTCATTTCCCAATAGAACATGCAAATTCATTAAAGGAGTTTAGTCTATAGAGTTTTATAATATATATATATTATATATTAGACTTGTGCTTATCTCCAAAGAAAGTTAAGCTTTTGATGAGGTTGGAGACTCTGGACAAGTCTCTTAAGCATTTATTTTCAAGTCTTAAACTAGAGAGGGTGCCCTTATCTTAAGGCATATCTTGTGGGGCTATCATGTACGTAGCACATGGGTGACACCCTTCTTACTTCTTAGTCATCTCTCCCACCCATGACCCCACTAACTAGACCCCGTCTACACGCATGCATGGAGCTGGCTTAGCTGCTATCTCAATAGGTTAAGAGTTCACATCTCTGCCCCACAGCACATTTCTGCCGTGTATTGAGAGTATTTTCCAATAATGACATTATCGGTTCTGATATTATCATCGGAGGATATTCTCAATACATGGCGGGAAAGTGCTGTGGGGCATTGTGGAGCGGAGATGTGAGCTCGTAGGTTAAAGGTTGAACAGTTCTTGCATTCCCATGATATACTATTTAACCAAAAACAGTCGTAGCTCATGAGACATGGATAATTTATCTTTTTCTTTAATTTAATGGTTAAACAATTTTCTTTTTCTCTATGAATAGGGCACTGCATTTAATAGATTGGTTCAATTGGTTGCCCCCGACAGAATAACACCCATCATGATCATCATCAGAATAACAACCGATCGAGTTCAATAAATTTCTTATGTAATTGAGGGTCTGTTTGGTTCTCAGTTGGACTTTGGAATCGAAATAGTCTATTTTTATAGTCCATTTGGTTCAGATAGAAATTAAAATAAGAATTGATATAAGCAAGAATAGAATTTTATTCCCAAGAGAAAGGGAGGGAATGACCATTCCCTCTATTGAGGGAATATCATTCTAGCAGGAATGGAAATAGAATTCCAATAACCCATTCAACCAAACAGTTGAAATCAGAATAATCCATTCCAATTCTGATTTCAAACCTCTATTATTCCTGTGAACCAAACGGGGCTTAATAATAATAAACATTCCATGTGCATCTCAAATGAGAAGTCAAATTTATTCTTTTCAAAAGCATTGAAAATAGATTTATACACATGCCCTGCATCTCCCAACTAATGTTTTCTTCACTTATACAATTTAGCAAAAGTCAAATTATTTGTTTTCTATTATACAAATGAAGTGGTTTTCTGGGTACTAACCGTACGTACACCTTACAACTAATCCTTTGTCAATTAACTAATAAAGAGTCGATCTCTCTCTCTTGCCATTTAAAATTCAGTCTAAATTTAAGTTGGCATTTTTACCCTGAAAGAATATAAGATAAGAAATTAAGAAGGCTGTTGGTCAGTACTGGTCCCAACGGATTATCCAGGGTCTTGGGAAAGGAATAGAAATACAAGATTTGTATAGGTTTTCTCATATTTATCTTCCTTTTCCCAACTACCGTTTCTTTCAAACCAAATAAAACGAATACAGCCTCATCACATCCTTTTTTCTTTCCTCTATTTTTTAATTATTATAAGATGATTTAATTAGACTAGACTGATTAGTTTTGGTTCATTTGATAAATTCACATTCCTTTCACATGAAAGGAGGCTACATAGATCGATCAGCTAATTAAAACCCCCACCTGGGCCGGTTTCATACTATGTACGAAACACATGCTTGCATGTCTTAATTTAATTGGGCGCCATATTTTGAACTTTTCAACAACGGTGTTGATGTATTGCCGAAAAGGGCAACCGGTTAGCCGGAGACAAGATTGTACACACAGGGCTGGATTATTTATCATGGTTGAACACGCCAATGTTCATTTCAGATAAGCCCAGATGGGGCTCACACTAAGCATTGACGTGTTTAACCATGATAAATAGCCCAGCCTCATTTGTATAATCTTGTCTCCAGCTAATCCGGAACATGGTTTCTTTGATCTTTATAAAGCATCAATGGTGGGATAGGACTTATGTAGCCGGCAAGTTGATCATCGTATGTACATATAATCACCAACTGTTGGAATTTGGAGTTTGGACAAAGGGGATTTATCATTTAAGCGTGGATCCATAATTGATTCCCTTAGGGGCATTTGATAACAGCTGAAGTGACTGATTTGGATAAATAAATATTTGTCAAGGTTTTGTTTTAACTTTGAAGCAATGTTTTAAAAATTGATTTCGACCTGGATGATTTTTAGGGCAAATGGTTTTGTCAAGGTTTTGATTAAAGAACGAATTAAGGGTAAAACAAAACCGTTTGCCTGAATGACTTTTAGGGAAAATGGTCCAACCTTCTGGGTGAATGATGGTTTCAAAGCATTGCTTAAAAGGCTCTTGAAATGAGGAAAAAGTAATAAAAGTAAATAATACACAAGGATTAAGGTTGGAAATTCGTGGCCAAGTGGTGATAATTAAGAGGGTTTTTGGAACTGTAGGCATTTATTCAATAAACGCTGCCACATAGGCACTACTCCAGCAATTCCCCTTTCATGCTCTTTTATATACATCAAGAATAGTAAAAGGTGACTTTGATTTCTATGCACGTCTATCCTTTGTGGAAGTTATTTTTTAAAGCTTCCTCCAATAGTTATGCATTTTCTCACTGTTATGCTGATATGGTGTCTAGTGACGTCTAATTGTCATAAATAATTATAATTATTACCTTTATCGATTTTACAAACAAATAAAATATAAACATTAAATGAAAAAATTGTAAATAAAACCAAACACATACTAAGATGCCTTAAATGCTAAATGCTTTGTACTAGGTGGGCTTTTATCTTGTTACATACCCAGCCACAACCCAGATACTTTTATTCTATTATTATATGACACAAACACTTAACATATATAAAAACTAACCCAACCATGCCCGTAAGGTCAGAAGGTTGCCCCTGTGGCTGTGGGCTGTGGGCCGTGGGCCG
This sequence comes from Nelumbo nucifera, assembly GCF_000365185.1. The sequence continues at coordinate 24,593 of NW_010729431.1, read as the reverse complement.
TGGGCTGTGAACTCTGGATAGTGGATACCAGACCATACAAACAGTACTAGAATTGAACGTTGCTGGAGAAGGACTGGCCAAACTTCCAGGTTGAAGCAATCACGTTCAAGGCCGTCCGGGTCTGGCCATCGCTGGTCTGGACTTTGAAAGACAGGCTCTGGCCATTCAGATAAGATAAGCTCTGCCAATTTGATCCCCAGTTTCTTGACATGGCCTCCCAGTTTTTAGTTTTGGAGCCTTGGATCCAAACGTTTGAGATCTCTCCAACACCCCCTACGTTCGATATGAGAACCAGCTCAAAGTAATCCCTTCCGTTGATCGTAAATCTGATGCCTCCACTTCTTTGACATCCAACCCTGATGCAGTAATGAAATTAAATAATAAAAAGTTGGGTTCTTATATAATTAAATAATCCGTCCAATAATCACAATATCAAACAAAATAAATTTAGGGGATTCATGCTTTCTTTTTTAATTTAATTTTTGCTACCAATCGAAACCATATAAAAGAAAACAAAAATTAATTAAGACTAATACTTTTTTCCTTTTTTAAATGGGGCACAACTATGGATTTCAAAACCGGACCGGACCGGACAGTTAGACTGGAAAATTGGGAACCGGTAAGGTAATCGGTTCTATTTTACCCCAGAATCGTTATTTCCCCAAAAACCATTGATTTGGTCAGCAAACCACTGACCTGGGTGGTTGAACCGTTCAACGGTTTAGCCGATTTTTATTTTTTTATTTTTTATTTTTTTTTTAGAACATGCCATCTGTTCGGTTCGAACGATCGGACTGTTCGACCCAGGAACCAGACCCCTAATTGGTTCATTGTCCAATTCGGTTTTAAAAACCTTCATAACCCTATCCTGTGTTAGAATCACAATCTGAATGACTTATTCCCCTCACTTATTTGGTTCAAATTGAAATTGAAATCAAAATTAGAATTTACTGGAATGGATTTTCATTCTTAGGGGAGAGGATGGGATGACCATTCCCTTAAATAGAGTTAAATAGAGGAATCCCATTTCACCAATAATGAAAATGAAATTCTGATTCCAGCCAACCAAATAGTTAGAATCATAATAAACCATTGCGTTTCTAATCCCGGACACCTCTTCCCACAAACCAAACAGAGTCTTAGTAGTTATTTCATCAATCAAAACAAGAAATTAGGGTGGGTAAAAATTGAAAACTTTTGTAAAAAGCAACGAATTAAGGGCCCGTTTGATGTGTCTTTTTGGGAAGATCTTCTGGTAGATCCGACAGTCAAAAGATACATTGAGCTTTTGCATGAACATTTGAGCAGCCCGAAGCTAGTTTAGCAGTATCACGTCTTCTTGTGTCTTTTTTGTGCGAGAATAAAACGCAAAAGACGTGAAAAGCTTCATTTGGAGCTTCCTGAAATCAGCCCAAAATGGGCTTCTCGCATCTTTTCGACACTCCGGCTTTTGACGGTTAGATCTTCCGCGAACCAAATGGGAATAGACTAAAATTCAGTCTGCCCGACTTAAACAACCAAAAGACCGGGTAGAAAGACATGCCAAACAGGCCCTAAATTAATTAAAAGGTCATGAAAAATAAAAAAAGAAAAGCACTTTTCTATTAATTATATATAAGTTACTTATTACCTCCTATATAGCACAGGCACAATCCCTGCCCTATAGATTGCAATCTTCTTAAAAGCGGGTTGTGACATATCAAAGTGCTGGCGTGGAGGGTTGCACCATCCACCGTTGTCATTTGGGAGAGCGTTGTTTGGAGGACAGAAATTTGTGGCGGTAATAGTGATAGAGGTACCCTTCAAGCACCACTGGGGCACCTTGGTGGCGTCACACACAATCTCATAGCAACCTCCGCACGCCTTGCCCCCGTTGAACAGTACTGTGCTCAATGCCGCTGTGTTGATTCCGTAACCATCCGTGTACAGGTTTCCGTACCCACATGCACCTCCTACTACCACCAAACATCATACGGCCAAATTAAAACATACTTACACAGAGGAGAAAATCATTAGGACCCAATAGGCTTCTCTTAAGTTTGATGCATGGTTCTACACCAATTTATTAGATGATTAATCAGAAAAAAGCAGTTGCAAAACTACTAGAAACTGCAACCAGAACACAAGTCCAGAATATATCAAGTTATCAACACTTCAAACAAGTATTTGGATTCACTGCTGAAGTAATAACGAAGAGAGAAGACCCTTTAAAATACAACCTCTCTAATTCTCAATTCGTACCTTGTACTTTGGGTCTAGTGTAATTTTGGTCCTCAAACTTTAAAATGCGACAATTTAATATTCAAACTTTTAAAATGTGACAATCTGATACTTGTCGTTAACTAGCTGTTAGATAATATTTAAAAAAGACACAAATACCCTTTGAGTGTCATTTAATTTTCTTTATCAACTATCTAAATATTGACAAAACATTAATGGTTAAGTACACTGCAACCCAATGACAAACCCTCATCCTGTCCATGAATTTGGCATCAATTCACGGTCAGGATTCATCCCCCTTGTACGGTGGAGCTAAAAAATTCTGACCTAGGCTGATCAGTCATTCTCCCAAAAATTAATAGTCTCAAATCCTTGTCTCTTCTCTATTCAAAAAAGTTGGGGTCACTAAAATGCCCACTCAAACATAACCCCAACTTTCTTGAATGGAAGAAGCAAGAATTTGGGACTATTAATTTTTTTGTCAATGTTTAGATGGTTGATAAAGAAAATTAAATGACACTTGAAGGATATTTGTGTCATTTTCAAATGTAGTATTGAATTGTCATGTTTTAAAATTTTGAGTACTGAATTATCGCATTTTAAAGTTTGGGGACTAAAGTGGCACTAGATACAAAATACTGGGTACTAATTAGGAATTTTCTCTTTGTTATCTTATATTAAAAATTAAAAGCTAGTATGAATATAATTGGATATAGAACTGATATGGTTGTAGAATATATATTTTAACTATTCTTATTGGTTATATTTTAATGGGTTCCTACGGCTAATTTGAAATATGAACCAAAGTATAGGGCCACCTAATGCTCAAGACTCTTGCCAATGCAAAATCTCAGGACAGATGGACGCAACCTTACCCCTGCACATACAAAGGACATATGAACCACCATAGAATATCTGTCATGTTATATGGAAGAAAGGCAGAAGTACAAACTATCCAGACTCCATATATGCAAGTAGTATGTAGAAGGGTGGAATTGACCCAGCCCATTACTAGAAGCCTAGCTAGTTACCTCTAGATTCTGTAAATCAAGGGGAATCCAGCTGAACCCATCCCAGATATATAACTAGTAATAATTTAGGCTCAGTTTGAAAAAAGTATAAATACAAATATATACAATAATAAATACATACAAAATAACACAAAATAGAAGGTTTTGCACTCTATATATTTGTATTTATACTCCTTTCAAACAGAACCTTTTTAGGAGCTCTATCTTCATCTTGAAAGTACATACTTCTTTTTCACGGTGGATGTTCAAGCCACCTCATTTAATATTCAAAAAATACCAACAAAACAAGAGGCATGGCTCCTTATGGTGTCCATTCTCTTGCTGTAGCTTTATGATTTATAGTGAAAGGAGAGGGCATATAAACTACTCACCCATTGTCCCTGAAGCATCACTCCCTCCATAGAAGGTTGCATAGGCACTCAGCCAAGCAGCTAAAGCTCCTTCAAATTTAGGGAACACAACCAAAGACAACAGCAGAACGCTACCAAATCTGTCCATCCTATTCCTGCCACTACTACAAACCTCTCCTTCCTTTGTGTGCTAAATCCTAGTGAATGATTTTCTATTTATATCCCACTCTGCTAACTGTTTACTGTCTTTTATATTTTTATTATTAATTCAATAATTGAATCCATGAAGCAACAAGAAAATTACTTGCTGACTGCACTTGTTTTGTTTATTATTTATTATAGACGGTATACACGCCACGCGAAGGGTGTAAGTGTTAAGTGTGAACCCGCCCAAAGCTTTCGTCCAGCTTGACTACTTGGTCTCATGAACACACTTGAGCTTAGGCTCTTAGGCAAATGTATCCAAGCTCAGACCCAACCTCTGCCCCAGTTCTGCTTGGGTTAAATATACTCTTGTTACTTTACACTATTTTTCATGATTTTTAAATAGATACTGTACGGCCCAAAAACATCCAGGAATTGGGATCTGCCCCTCACACGGGGCGCCTTACACCGATCTCACATGCACATTTCATCATGCATTAGAAATATTTCCCGTGAATAATAGCATATAAATGCACGGTGGGATGTGTCTCTGAAGTCAGTGTGAAGCGCCCTGTGTGAGGAGTAGATCCCGTTTCTCAGTTTTGTTTCACCTCTGAATCATTTTTTGGCCAAAAACCATTAACTTGACCAGACAATGATTTTTGACTATTTTTATTTTCTTAAATTACAATACACCATCCATTCGAATTGAATGATTGAATCTCTGACCCAGAAATCGATGGCCAAACGATTCTAGTTATAAATGGATTTTTGAAACATTGCTATTTTCTTATATAAAAACAATTTCGTTAAGGTAATGTTTGGTTTGAAGGAAAAGGTAAGGAAAGGAAGGGAAAGATAGGAAAACCTATATATAAGGTTTGTAAAGGTTTCTATACCTTTCCCTACCTTTTCTTCAAACCAAACACAGCCTAAAGTTTTTTTTTTTTTTTGAAGCCAATTTCATTAAAGTTAAAGCCCAGATAAGTTATTCTCAATTATGTTTAGTTTAACCAAACGATCATTTAAGTCCAGGCTTGGCTCCTATGAGCCAACCTAAGTGAATCCATCCTTCTTTCCAAAGATGGATAAAGAAAAGGATAATTTACAAATTTCTATCCTATACTTACGAGTGGTGATATTTAGCCCCTCGATTTATTTTTTTTCTTTTTTCGACAGGATTAATAGTGAAGATAAAATTATTAAATTGTCCATTGGAATTTGATGGGCTGAGAGAAAAAGTATCAAAATGATAAAATGAATATTGTTAAAAGCACAATATATCAATATCTATTTTGGATTGTATTACCGCTCTTCCAATTAAATCGTTGCCGAAGAAGAAATATTAGAATTTATCAACATCAATCAAGGGTTTAGAATTAATCACAGTAGCTAGGGCTTAGGGTTGTATTTCGGGTTTGCCCGAGTTAGCATTTTATACTACTTTTGTAGTGTTTTTAAATTGTTGTTGATTCGACAGCTAGACCATTCGGCCTGAGAATTATTTAGGCGACTGATTCTGTTTCACCTTTAATTCAGTTTTTGGTCAAAAACTGTTGATTTGATCAATAACTTGCTCACCTAGGTGATCTAATTGTTAATTCGTTTAATCCAAACAATGATTTTTGGTCATTTTTTATTTTAATTATTTTTAATTTTTAAATTAGAATGGGCTAAGCTATCCATCCAAACCAGACAATTAAACTGCTGACCTGGAAACCAGTTACAAAACCCCAATCTGAACATGCCCAAATTGCATATCTACCCATTTCAAGAGAGATATTGTGCTTTAACATGCCATTTTTTTTATCATTTTCATAACTTTTTGCTCTAAGCCATTTAAGTTTCAAATGAACAATTTTGTAATTCTACCTTCATTGTTCAATCTATCAATAATAATAAGGGGCAAAAGTGCTGAAATCTAAAAGTTCAGGGAGGATCCATCTTTAAATTAATTACTTGGTAACTATATATTAATTCCTAGCTAGGTGGTGTTTTAACATATAAAGAGATCTCTGAATTCTAAAATTTCTGCAATCTCTTATTCCATGCATCAGTACACAGTAAGCACGGGAGAAAGGGTGTATTCTGTATAGAGCACACTCTATGGTTGGATCAGTATTAATTACTTAACTTTTTTGAGTGATCAGATGACTAATTAAGCTTGTCCACTTGATAAGATTTCTGGGCAACAATAAAATCATATCCTTGTTACTTGTTAGAAATAAAAATATATTCCCAAGTACATACAAACAACAAATCAAATTATAATCAAGACTCGAGAAACTGTTAATCACCTTCATTACTTAATTGTTGTAGAAGTCCAGAGGAATGAACTTTGGAATTAATTTAAAGTAAAATAATTCCTTCCAAAGGCTTCTTTGCTTAAGGGACCCATTTAGGGTCGTACGTAATATATAATACACCCGGAGAAGAAAGCATAAAGAAATTAATGCAAGAAAAAAAAATCATATAACATGTCAACCAAATCAAAGCAAACCACATCCAATTGCTATTTTTCCTAACTCTCAATGTTGCGTCAACTTGAAACAAGATCTCAATACTTGATTTTGTTTTTCAATTTAAATGTATTTTATATTTCTGAATATATCAAGAAATTTACGCCTCTTAATATTGAAGTTGATAACGAACTTAACAAGGAGACAATGGATTGGAAATGCCTTACAAAGTCTCATATTAAACAATTATCTGCAATTGCTACCGTATCAGCCAGCGTATGTCATGGCATGTCTTGGGGGCTTATGTTTATGTAGCAATATTAGCACATGGATGATGCCACCCTAGCTTATTGATCTCACCACTCGGTCCTTCTGTTCTTCTTATGGTGATGCCATGCATCGTTAGTGATGATCTCACCACTCTCTTCTCTCAATTCAATTTCTTCTCTTAATTCCCTTCGAACCAATGTTCTAGAAATTAACCTCGAACCGGAACCGCTTTGGCCATTGGTTTTTAGGTTATTGGTTTGACCATCCGGTTTAAATAGATGACATTTTGTAATTTAAAAAATATATAAATAAAAATTAATGAAAATAGAAACAATAAAAATGATGGTGCGCGATCTGGATGCTCTTAGCTAGAGGATTAATCGAATGTCGGTTACTTAATTATCCGGTTAAACTACAAAGTAAGTGGATCAGAGAACCTAGGGTGGTTAGCCCGACGATGTCACTCCGATACTTAAGTCAGTACAATACGTGAGTAGCGAGCTGAAAACTTGAGAGTTGGAGAGCTGGAAAGAAAATGATCGTGCGTACCTGGGTCTCAAGGGCTACTGCCCTTATATAGCTAAGCAATCGTGGGTCTGACGAAATGCTCCCATAATCTTGGCGCTGTAGGGGTCCGTTGCGCCCTGGGAGGCGGAAATTGCACTAATTGATGAGGATTACCGTTTCCCTCTACTTCGGGCAGGATAAGGATAATGCCTACGGTTACGCGGTGTGAAGGAACGGTCTGCTATCAGAGGGTTCAGAGACTGTTGGGAAGCTTCTAGAGGTCTGCTACGTGTCTCTTTGGGAAGGAACGGTCAGCCCAAGATACCCGGATGACGATGCTATCAGAGGTGACCAAGATACCCAAGGTGGCCCAACCTCCCGATGTAGTTGTGGATACTGGCCCGATGTGCCGAGGTGGTCGGGGTGCTGAGTCATATGTCTACTCACCTTGACATGTCCACATATCAGCTATTCACTAGGTCGGGCCAAATCACCCCTCATCAGTTGCCCTCCACTCCCCATGCCAAGGGTTCTAACTCGGGGCGGGGAGATCACGACGAGGCCAGGTCGATTTTGAAGGGATGAGAGATCCATCATATGGATGGCCAAACCCTGCAAGAAGGTAGGGTGAAATTTCAAAAATTTCTCTCTCTCCCATCTGGGAATCGCATTCCCTATTTTAGAAAATCTGCATTTTCAATGATCAATCTTGAACCAAGAACCGAACCAAATCTGAAACCAAAAGGTAGGAGAGGGATATACCTGATATAGAGAAACAGTATCTCCCAATGAAGGTGTTCACGCCCAAGGAAGGAACCAAAAACTGCTCCCACTGAAGATGGCGCAGTGTAGGATGGAGCAGAATCAGCAGTGTTCGTCCAACGAACCGAACCCTTCACAAGAATTCATTGGACGCTATGAGCACAACTTCAGATCAGCCTTTCTCCAAAGGCTGATATCAAAATCCAATCTTGACCGTTCCTGCTTGAATGAGGAGATCGAACTGGCGGTTATGGCGGCGGCAGGTAGGAGGCGGCAAGGAGAAAATTGCGCAGTGGTGCTATGTTCTCTTAGCTGTATCTCTTTCTCTAAAAGTGAGAAATGTGATCATCAAAGAGGCTACCGCCCCCTCCTCCTTTTATAACCTTAAAGGGGTCAACTCCTAATCCCATTAGGAGTTGCTGATCCAAATCAAATTTGGATCTGAATTCCTTTTAAGAGGTAAGGATAGACCCTTATCTTATCTGCAGATTAGATCAGCCCTCTCCTAATCTTATCAGGAGGTTTCCAAATCTGAATCTGTATTCAAATTTGGACTCTATGAGTGGATAGGGTAAGACCCTATCCTATCTGCTAATCTRATCTCAGATCCGCCCCTTTATTTAACTGATCAAATCAGCGCAGTTCGAAATGGGCTTTAGGCCCATGAAGTCTTAGTGCTTAGTATGCTT